>JAEUYN010000338.1:0-163088 GCA_018257835.1 Euura lappo | reverse complement strand
TTGTAACGATAGTTTTAAAGTGGAGTGTGCAGTTCTTCCTCCTTTTGATAGATTCGCTGCGATTCCAGTCCATGCTACAGGCAGCACTATCAATCCCATACTTCTCAATAAAAAACGTCAATAACTTTTTTTGCTGCCACCTGGACCATCCAAATGAATACACTTATGCCTACGCGACGTACAGCACGCATAGCAGTGATTCGATTCGATAGCAGTGATGTCTTCGACATTGTCTGTGACACACGTAAATACGTAACCTTCTTTTAAGTCCGGCAAATTGAAATTTTGCCACGTGAATCCATGAAATATGAGTATTTCATCGATCACCTGCAAGGCCTTTCGTTCGATTGTTTCATTCTATTCGTTTCGATCGACCAACTCGTATTTCGATTTTACGCAAACAGCCTACACATCTCCGTCGGAAATTTAATACACGATCCAGCTTTAGCCAAACATTCGTCTGATTGCTCGTCATCAGTAACTACCTTTCGCGCTACAGCTGCCCCAAAAAAGGATGAGTATGTCGTACCTTCGTCAGTTCGCAAATCATCGTATGATTGTGCTCCCCGAAGACGTAATGACAACGATCTCAAATAATAACGCACTGTTTTCCTGGGACTCACGGAATAAATTCTGCTCAATACGGCTTTCACAAATTCCTTTCATTTCGTGCACTCTGTGTTCTTCTTATAGAACATACGATGATTCGGAATTTCGCAGTACAAATACTGACGTGCTTCCGCATTGGTCTTGTGGAGATTTTGCCACGCAAGCAACGTTCGTTGTTTATAATAATATCGAAAACTATCAGTGAAGTGACGAAACATCAGGATTCAAAGCCGGTATGACGAATTGTTCATTATAATATCGAGAAATATCAGTAAAGTCACGAAACATCGGAATATATAGCAGACATGACAAATTGTTGATAATGATATTGATAATAACCGGGAAGGCAACGAAGACGAGAAATGTATAATAGACATGACAAGTTGTTACTAATAATATCGAAAAATCCCAGTAAAGAAATAAAACATCGGGATTCGTAGCCGGCATGACGAATTGTTTATAATAATAATAATAATTGTCAGTAAAGTAACGAAACATCAGAATTCGTAGTAGGCACGACGAATTGTTTATAATAATATCGAAAAATATCAGTCAAGTAACGAAACATCAGGATTCAAAGCCGGTATGACGAATTGTCTATAATAATATGAAAAAATATCAGTCAAGTAACGAAACTTCGGGATTTATAGCCGGCATGTCGAATTGTTTATAATAATATCGAAAAATATCAGTCGAGTAACGATACATCGAGATTTATAGCCGGCATGTCGAATTGTTTATAATAATACCGAAAAATATCAGTCGCGTAACGATACATCGGGGTTTATTGCCGGCATGTCGAATTGTTTATAATAATATCGAAAAATATCAGTCAAGTGACGAATCTTGGGATTTATAGCCGGCATGTCGAATTGTTTATAATAATATCGAAAAATATCAGTCGAGTAACGATACATCGAGATTTATAGCCGGCATGTCGAATTGTTTATAATAATATCGAAAAATATCAGACGAGTAACGATACATCGGGATTTATTGCCGGCATGTCGAATTGTTCATAATAATATCGAAAAATATCAGTCAAGTAACGAAACACCGAGATTCATAGCCGGCATGTCGAATTATTTATAATAATATTAAAATTGTCGGTCAAGTAACGAAACATCGGGATTTATAGCCGGTATGTGAAATTGTTTATAATAATATCGAAAAATATCAGTCAAGTAACGAAACATCGGGATCTACAGCCGGCATGTCGAATTGTTCATAATAATATCGAAAAATATCAGTCAAGTAACGAAACATCGGGACTTATCGCCGGCATGACGGATTGTTTATGATAATATCGGAAAATATCAGTGAAGTGACGAAACATCGGGATTTATAATTAGGATAATCATATCAAGAAATATCAGTCCAGTAACGAAACATCGGGATTGACAGTAGATAGTAGTAGCATAACAAATTGTTCATAATGTTATCTATTGGTGAAACTCGTCGGAGAAGGTCATTTTTTGTATGAATTTTTGTTTATTGAAAAAACAAAGGGCGACGTTTCGGCCGGGCCCGGCCGGCCATCTTCAGGCTATAATAACATTTTTATACATTAGAATCTTATTGTTGTACAAAGTACTTATAAACTAATTATCTGCAGAATTTTACTCTAGGATTAAGTTGTAACTTACATTTGACTCCTTACGTCGATGCGTGTGCTTTGACGATCGCGGAGGAAGTAATTTGAAATTTTCTTAAACGTATATTTCGATTGTTCGATCTGGATCGATTTTTGAGAGATGGTTCACATATCGATCTATTGAGGCGGTTAATTCAAATTTAGGATTCCTGAATAGAGGTGACTGAGGTTTTGAATATCAGTACGTTTGTTAACGGAATTGTTTTTGGATATGTGAATCATCTGTTTAATCAATCTTATTCGTAAATTGTTCTCTGTGTCCACGACCTGGGTATTATCGAAATCAAAAACTAATGGGTATTATCGAAATAAAAAAAATAATGTTATCGGAAAATATCAGCAAAGTAACGAAACATGGAGATTTATAGCCGGCATGACGAATTGTGTAGAATAATATCGGAAAATATCAGTAAAGTAACAAAACATCAGGATTTATGGTCTGTATGACGAATTGTTTATAATAATGTCGGCAAATATCAGTCAAGTAACGAAACATCGGGATTTATAGCCGGCATGTCGAATTGTTTATAATAATTTCGGAAAATATCAGTCAAGTAACGACACATAGGGATTTATAGCCGGCAATACGAATTGTTTATAATAATATCGAAAAATATCAGTCAAGTAACGACACATAGGGATTTATAGCCGGCAATACAAATTGTTTATAATAATATCGAAAAATATCAGTCAAGTAACGACACATAGGGATTTATAGCCAGCATGTCGAATTGTTTATAATAATATCGAAAAATATCAGTCAAGTAACGAAACATAGGTATTTATAGCCGGCATGTCGAACTGTTTATAACAATATTGAAAAATATCAGTCAAGTAACGACACATTGGGATTTATAGCCGGCATGTCGAATTGTTTATAATAATATCGAAAAATATCAGTCAAGTAACGAAAGATAGGTATTTATAGCCGGCATGACGAATTGTTCATAATATTATCGGAAAGTATCAGCAAAGTAACGAAACATAGGGATTTATAGCCGGCGTGACGAATTGTTTATAATAATATCGAAAAATATCAGTCAAGTGACGAAACATCGGGATTTATAGCCGGCATGTGGAATTGTTTATAATAATTTCGGAAAATATCAGTCAAGTGACGAAACACCGAGATTCATAGCCGGCGTGACGAATTGTTTATAATAATATCCAAAAATATCAGTCAAGTGACGAAACATCGGGATTTATAGCCGGCATCTCGAATTGTTTATAATAATATCGGAAAATATCAGTCCAGTAACGAAACATCGCGATTCATAGCCGACATGACGATTGTTTATAATAATATCGAAAAATATCAGTCAAGTAACGAAACATCGGAATTTATAGCCGGCATGTCGAATTGTTTATAATAATATCGAAAATATAAGTCCAGTAACGAAACATCGCGATTAATAGCCGACATGACGATTGTTTATAATAATATCGAAAAATATCAGTCAAGTAACGAAACATCGGGATTCATAGCCGGCGTGACGAATTGTTTATAATAATAATATCGGAAAGTATCAGTCCAGTAACGAAACATCGCGATTCATAGCCGACATGACGATTGTTTATAATAATATCGAAAAATATCAGTCAAGCAACGAAACATCGGGATTTATAGCCGGCATGTCGAATTGTTTGTAATAATAATATCGGAAAGTATCAGTCCAGTAACGAAACATCGCGATTCATAGCCGACATGACGATTGTTTATAATAATACCGAAAAATATCAGTCAAGTAACGAAACATCGGGATTTATAGCCGGCATGTCGAATTGTTTATAATAATAATATCGGAAAGTATCAGTCCAGTAACGAAACATCGGGATTCATAGCCGGCGTGACGAATTGTTTATAATAATATCGAACCTTATCACCGTGTAAGCAACGAAAACATCGATTCATAGCCGCGTGACGAATTGTTTAGTACAATAATATCGGAAAGTATCAGTCCAGTAACGAAACATCGGGATTCATAGCCACATGACGATTGTTTTAATAATATCGGAAAGTATCAGTCCAATAACGAACATCGATTCATAGTCGGCGTGACGAATTGTTTATAATAATATCGGAAAATTTTTTGGTAAAGTAACGAAACATCGGAATTTGTAGTGGGCATGACTAATTGTTTATTATATTATCGGAAAATGTCGGTAAAGTAAAATAGCCCGTCCCGAACTGATCCCTAGCCCAACTGCCTGGTCTCCCTCTACCTGGGCCAGTACCGTCCGACCCGCCGGTTCACTCCGGCGCTGAGTTTCCCTCCCTCTCCTCGGCTGCCGGCCTGGCCGTTCCTTACCTTACTACGTCACACGGCTTGGTCTAAATTTTCTTGGCATCCGGACATCCGGACATTCCTCACGTACTTTAATATAATAGGGGATAAGTTTCCCCATAAGCACGTATATTTTCCAATTTAGAAATAGACAGAGAAAGAGAGATTGAATGTAATGAACTTAGATTTCCGTTTGTTCACGCCCTGCAGAGGGAGCAAGGTTCGCGAAAGAGTCGGCCAGCGTGAATATGTGGCACGCCCTGCAGGGGCGTGGTGAACTCGAGATAAAACATCGAAAAATATCAGTCAAGTGACGAAACATCGATTTATAGCCGGCAAGTCGAATTGTTTATTATAATATCGAAAAATATCAGTCAAGTGACGAAACATCGGGATTTGTAATGGGCATGTCGAATTGTTTATAATAATAACAGAAAATATCAATGAGTATAACGAAACATTGGAATTTATACCAGACATGACGAATTTCTATCAGCGAAATCGAATAATAATAATAATAATAATAATAATAATAATAATAATAATAATATTAATAATAATAATAATAATAATAATAATAATAATAATAATAATAATAATAATAATAATAATAATAATAATAATAATAATAACAACAACAACAACAACAACAACAACAACAACAACAACAACAACAACAACAACAACAACAAATAACAAATAACAACAACAACAACAACAACTAACAACAACAACAACAACAAATAACAACAACAACAACAACAACAACAACAACAACAACAACAATAATAATAATAATAATAATAATAATAATAATAATAATAATAATAATAATAATAATAATAATAATAATAACATGCTGAGAATAATGATGGAGACTTTGCTGTATCAGAATTGAGAAATTTTCTGGACATCCGAACTGGACATCCGACCACGTACTTTACTGTTATATATGATTTTCGTTCATCTGAAGTTTTGCTCACTTGGATTAGAATTTTGAATAAAAACTGAATGATTTTCTACCTAATCTCAGAGTTATTCCTATCCTAAACTGGTTAAATTGGTATGCTTCTAGTCTTTTTATTAATTCCTAATTTTTCACCATCTGAAGTTTTATCATTTGACTAGAATTTTGAATAAAGAAACTGGAATGATTTTGGACCTAATCCTAGAATTATTCATCCTAAATCGGTTGTGCCTGGTGCCAAGCCAGTCTTTTTCATTAATTCCTAATTTTTTCGTTCATCTGAAGCTTTGTCATACTTGGGATTAGGAATTTTGAATAAAAACTGAATGATTTTCTACCTAATCTCAGAGTTATTCTCATCCTAAACTGGTTAAATTGGTGCCAAGCCTGGTCTTTTTTTATTAATTCCCAATTTTTTCGTTCATTCCGAAGTTTTGCTCATTTGGATTAGAATTTTGAATAAAGAAACTGAATGATTTTGGACCTAATCCTAGAATTATTCTATCCTAAATCGGTTAAATTATGCCAAGCCAGTCTTTTCATTACCCTAATTTTTTCGTTCATCTGAAGTTTTGCTCTACTTGGATTAGAATTTTGAATAAAAAAACTGAATGATTTTCACCAATCAGAGCTATTCTATCCTAAACTGGTTAAATTGCGCTGGTCTTTTTTTATTAATTCCTAATTTTTTCGTGTTCATCTGAAGTTTTGCTCATTTGGATTAGAATTTTGAATAAAGAAACTGAATGATTTTGACCTAATCCTAGAATTATTCTATCCTAAATCGGTTAAATTGGTGCCAAGCCAGTCTTTTTCATTAATTCCTAATTTTTTCGTTCATCTGAAGTTTTGCTCACTTGGATTAGAATTTTGAATAAAACACTGAATGATTTTCTACCTAATCTCAGAGTTATTCTATCCTAAACTGGTTAAATTGGTGCCAAGCCGGTCTTTTTTTATTAATTCCTAATTTTTTCGTTCATCTGAAGTTTTGCTCATTTGGATTAGAATTTTGAATAAAGAAACTGAATGATTTTGACCTAATCCTAGAATTATTCTATCCTAAATCGGTTAAATTGGTGCCAAGCCAGTCTTTTTCATTAATTCCTAATTTTTTCGTTCATCTGAAGTTTTGCTCACTTGGATTAGAATTTTGAATAAAAAAACTGAATGATTTTCTACCTAATCTCAGAGTTATTCTATCCTAAACTGGTTAAATTGGTGCCAAGCCGGTCTTTTTTTATTAATTCCTAATTTTTTCGTTCATCTGAAGTTTTGCTCATTTGGATTAGAATTTTGAATAAAGAAACTGAATGATTTTGACCTAATCCTAGAATTATTCTATCCTAAATCGGTTAAATTGGTGCCAAGCCAGTCTTTTTCATTAATTCCTAATTTTTTCGTTCATCTGAAGTTTTGCTCACTTGGATTAGAATTTTGAATAAAAAAACTGAATGATTTTCTACCTAATCTCAGAGTTATTCTATCCTAAACTGGTTAAATTGGTGCCAAGCCGGTCTTTTTTTATTAATTCCTAATTTTTTCGTCCATCTGAAGTTTTGCTCATTTGGATTAGAATTTTGAATAAAGAAACTGAATGATTTTTACCTAATCCTAGAATTATTCTATCCTAAATCGGTTAAGATGGTGCCAAGCCGGTCTTTAAAACGAACCAGAACAACTGCGACGAAATTGGGACAATTCTTCGAAGTCACTATAGCCGAAAATATTCCCCAAAATGAGAATCCTATTCATTTGCCCCATCGTCTTTATCTCGAATTGGGTAAAATTTATCAGAAACCGATTATGAGGCCGAAGTTACCAGGAACCTAGTATAGGGTCCCGGCTCTTGGGACCCCAGACAATGGCAGCGTCGGGGCCGGTTCTTGACACGCAAGCAGGCCTCTAGGTTGGATAGCGACGTTGCCGTTCGTTTCGGGCCTCAGGTAGCCAGGCATACCTGAGGTATGCATGGTGTCGGTCGGCGTGGTAGGATAAGAGCGGCGTTGCCGCAATCCAGCGGCACGTAGCCTCTCTCGTTTACATCCAAACGGTTCTGAGGATCGAACTAAGAACATCTGCCGGGCCTCGGGCCTCGGGCCCAAGACCCGACGATTTTTGAGCATCGCGTGACTCGAAGAAATGGTTCCTGTATCAAATTACCGGTCATCTTTTACCAAAATCTCTTCATCTCTCTTCATCTTCGAGGACTCGATGCTTTCAGAGAGAACGCAGGAAGCTGCGGGAGAATGGGAAGAAGCACCGGTACCTACGCCAACGCACACAGGAAATAGAGAAAATTTTCCTCCGGATGCTGACGGCCCATTGACAACCGACACGCGTTACGCTAGGGGAACCAGATGCGGGCCCCCGAAAAAAAGTATCCACGGTCGTGGTCAATTTTTTGAAAAGTTGGAGCTCTTCTGCGTCCTGTGGTCGTTTTCAACTTCTCGTTTTTCTGTTTTCACAGAAATAGGAAATCATATTGAAAATCGAGAGCCGAGTTTTCACTGGATCTCACCTACAACTCAAAATGTCAAAAAAGTCAAAACTGTCAAAAGTCCATTTTAATATTTAGGAATATTTTTCACACCATTTTGGGAACACTTTGTTTTTGTCTATGATGCACAAAATAAAATCTGGCGATAGATCGATTCAAGTTTTTCGCGTCTCAAACTATTCAGTAGAGAGTCCTTCTCAAAATGAACAGAGAACTTCGTGATCCGATCAAAATTGTACCAGATATTCATCATTTTTTAGGATACAATAGCGTTTTTCTGTCTTCAAACGTTACTTTTCATCATAACTCGGGTAAAATTGAAGTTTTGAACAAGTTCTCTGTTCGTAATAAAGAGGGAAGAACTAAAATCGGTCCACCGGTAGATTTTATTTCTTGCATAATAGACAGAAAAAAAAATCTGTCTAAAATGTTGATGTCGAAAACCATTCAAAAGTCTCAATAATGATTTCCAGTGGTTTTGACTTTTTTGAAATTTTAAGGTGTGAAATTTGGTACCACAAAGTTTTTTGGATCGCTGATCACGAATCTGAAGTCAGTTTCGCATAATTTCCATTTTGGGTATCAAAAACTGAAAACATTTGGATCTTGATGAAAATTGGTACTCCAAGTTCTTTAGGTCACTATAATCACAAATCTGAAGTCCAATTTGAAAAATTAATCCAATTTGCTTGGAGAAAGACCAAAAACGTTCTAAACCTTCCAAAAATTGGTACTCGAAGTTTTTTTGAACCGGTTATCAAGAATCTGAGGTCAAATCTAAAAAATTCAAAATAACTGGAAACAAAATAAGTAATGGCTAACGGTAAGCCCGAACCCGCTCGTTTTGGCTAATTTTCCAAAATTACTACCATCTTATGGTAATTTTTTTCAAGCTCTCTGTAGTTTGTTAGACTTGAGTATATACCTCATATATGTGGTAGGCAGCTGGAGGCCGAAGAGATATTTCAACCTCGAGACGTACATCTCGTGCTAATGGATGATACGAGAAGGAGAGATGGAGAGAAAGAGAGAATCTGAAGACGTGAGTTCGTACGCGAGGTGGTAAAGAAGGTGGGGTAGGGGTATGGAATAAGAAACTGTGAAAGACTGCGGCTAGCCTGTCGAGAGAGTCCCCCGACCCCGAGACACCGGTGTAGAAATATAAAAACAAGTTTTGGCTTTTTGTCCGTGTACCACGGACCGAAGACCGAATTTCGAGGCTCGTTTCTTAGTTTGGTACCTCAAAACGCCTGGGTATGGGTACCGAACTACCGAGGCGCCGCGAGGCGAGGCGAGGCAACGGCCATTTTGGTGTAATTCGGGCCTTAGGAGGATTATCGTTTCTTAAGCCCTTCGGCAGACGGTTGGCGCCTCACTGCTATTAACAAATAATGGGGGGACCACCGTTGCAGTTGCAACACTCGGAGCGGTAGCGCGCATTTGTTTTATAAATTGATCAATCTCAAACCTATTCCGATGAAAGATTTAAAAACGCCAAAATTATCACTTTCGGACAAATTTGGGGAATAATTTCGTGCGCGGGGTTTCACGGTATACGTATCTCAAGCGAATCGCAACGCTGAGTCCGAATCCGCGAACAAAAATATTTTATCAGGTCACGTTTTGAAAAGAATCGTGTTTGGACGTGAAGAGATGCCTGTTTTGGCCATTTTTGATGGCCAATTTGTAATAGAAATGGGATTGCGAAATCTTAATACGCATTTCTGTAGGGAATCTTCGTGCTGATTCCAAATCCGCGAACAAAAATATTTTATCGCTTCACGTTTTCGCAAAAATCATGTTTGGACATAAAAAAATTGCCTATTTTGGCATTTTTGGTGGCTAGTTTATAGTATAAATGGGTTTCGAAATTGTAATACGCATTTCTGTAGAAAAATTTGAGTGCTGAATCCAAATGCGTGAACAAAAATATTCTATCACCTCACGTTTTCCCAAAAATCATGTTTGGACATAAAAAATGACCTGTTTTTGGCGATTTATGGTGGTTAGTTTATAATAAAACTGCCATTTCACAATTTTAATATACATTCCCGTGGAGAATTAGCGTGCTGAATCCAAATCCGCGAACAAAAATATTCTATCAGGTCACGTTTTGACAGAAATCGTGTTTGGACATAAAAAATTCGCATTTTCGGTGGCGCGTTTATAACAGAAATGGATTTTTGAAATTATAATACGCATTTCTGTAGGGAATTTGTGTGCTGAATCGAAATCCGTGAACAGAAATATTCTATCACGTCAAGTTTTCGAGAAAATCGGACTCGAAATCGTAATATATTGTGCGATATTATATTATACAGTTTTTAAATCCATTTTCTCAAAAATAGGACCGAATAAATGTTTTGCCTAATTTTTCCCGACAATATAATAAAAAAAAAATTGACTTTTTTCCTCAAATTTTAAGTACGATTCTCTCAAAAACTTGACGTGATAGAATAATTCTGTTCACAATTTCGGAATCTGCACGAAAATTCAAATTCAAATTCTAACCACGAAAAATGGACGAAATAGTCAATTCATTATTTAATATGTTGGAACATGGATTGAAAAAAAATCAATACAAATCAACAGATTTCAATAAAAATTTAGAAATTTAGTCTAATTTTGTACTTCAACGGAAACAAAAGTATTTTCGTCCTCTTCATAGACTCAGATATCCGGAACTATTTAATTCTCCATCAAAATTAAGCACAGCATCAAGTTTTGGCTTTTAAGGGTCCGCAAAAGTGATAGCAAACAATCAAAAACTATAAAACAATCGTTAAAACTTAGTGTCTCGCCTGATACAGACTCGAAGCTTCTCAGTGCTTTTCTTCTGACAATTATCAAAGATGGTTGGATGCTTAGTTATCAATTTTCAGGATCCTGAAACACGTCTTGAATTTCGATCACACTATATCATCGCGTCGTTTATCGATTCCTGCGGTATACATATTTTAATCATCGATCTAATTTGCATAAAAGCGCATCAAAGTATGTGTGCTCCACGTTCATCATGGACACGAGGGACTGATTAATCCCTGGACAATGCGGTTCGCTCGACTTGATACCGGCATTATTCGCAGCTATTGTAGTCTATAGGTAAATAAATAATTGAATGAATAAATAAATCCCCCACGTACATTGTGAGAAGGGAATTAACGCTGCTTCAGTCCGTTTCATCATCTCTTTTTCCTCGTGCATAGAACCTCTGGGGGATTATCAGCTCGCGTAAATTCGTGCTGCGATAAGCGGTCTGGTCGAAATGCGGTCTGACTCTACGGACTCTGTCGAGTGGAGGGTGAAAAAATAATGAAAAAACAATAATAATAGGGGAAAACACGCGTGGTTATATCGTGGGTCGTGTCTGATAAGCCGTAGAGCGACGCGGTCGACTGGACGAGAATGTCAATTCAGCGAACAAACTTTCGTACGGGGTTAAACGTCCCGGGGTTTTGGATTGATAAAATCGTAGGTCGACTTCGCTCTGGGTGATAGGAGGAGCCGAAGCTGTATGTTAATTCTCTAAATTACTGCAAAAGTCCAAATCCCTTCCCATACGAAATTGAATCCAGCGGTTTCATGACCTTCCAGCTCTCGCTGCTACCTACCCCACAGGAAATTCAGAATCTGCACACTCCGGAAATGGAGAATACGTGACCTGATCTCCACCTGTCTCTTCATCATCGGAGTCTGGGTCGTGAAATCCGGTGAAATCTATACCCAAGAGCCTGATTGGAGCCTGTACGAGTCAGACGTCAACCTCAGTGTCCTAGACGTTACGCGATTAATTGGCAGGCTATAAGCTCAAAGTGTGCGAAGTGACGGTTCACTACCAAGAGACAGATTCACGTATTGTACAAATTAACCGCTGGTATATCGATTGAAACGTGATTCTCTTTGCGTTGAACCGTCGAAGTCAGCTGCAGGCGTGTGGGCGGAAAATGAGGACACGATATTGCAAAGTGCACGGGGTGATTGGAAATTGGCTAAAACTGATTGATAAATGGTTTATATTCATCCAATTCCACGTCTCATCGCTTTTTAATCGATTACTGACCTCCTTTTTTTCTGTTCCTTCTTTTTCTTTCAACTCTTTGACAGACAACATTCGGCCCCTGCGGTGATTGCTTGCTAAAATCTCCATGAAATTAAGTCCATCGATCGAAGCGACTGGAAAAAGTGTTGATCACAGATGGATGTCCATTTTTTCCAACTTCTTTCTTCTTTTTCAATCCCCTTTCTTTCTTCCTTTAATTATGATGGATGCTCAGCGTCATGGAATCGAAGTCATTTTCGGAAACTGGATGGTCACATGGTCACACTTCACCCTTCCTAATAATCAATGGCGTCCCTTAATTATTGACTCTGATGTGGCTAATGAAGAGTCTTGAATACGAGATGAGAATTTCTGTTGTACGGAGTTTGTAAACAAAGTGAATATAATTGAATAGCCAATTATATTGTTCAAGTAACGTACAAGAAACATCAATTCAAAGTTGTTAGAGTTCTGTGCAGAGTATTTGTGAATCAGAGAACCGTGGATCTCCGCTGTCTTTGCCCCTCGCGATTAGCCGTCTGTCAGTTTTAGAAGCGCAAAAGTTTTCTCCCGAGACTTTGGGTGAATCTATCACAACAAGAGTTTCCAATTAGCTGAAGAGCACAGAGAAGGCCGGGGAACCGCTGTCACTCGAACTTTATACGCCATTGCAGTAATTAAAAGTAGTAACTAGTGGCGAGAAACTATGAACCAGGAGAAGCTAGGATCCGGAAACTTACAACTTCGTTTGCGCCGCTAGCCTTCATTACCTCTAGGCTGAAAAGATTTCCGATTCGATCGAAAACTATCTGGTGAAAAATTGAGCAGAAATCAGTTTCAAAACTCGTTACAGTTCCTTTTCACGATCGCCCTAGGGGCGTTGATAATTAATTAGCGAGTGCTTATCTCCGGAAGATGAACGGACCAAAAATAAACTCAATGAAATATCATTCAGAAACTTCAACTAGATTTTTCTATAACCAAGAGAGGAGGAGGGCTGAAATTTTTCAAATAATAAAACAAAAGGGTCTAAACTCCACCAATAAACCGACACGTGGAGATTTGGAACTGGTCCAAAAGTGAAAAACGAGATTGCGGGACGAGGTAGAAGTCGTCTGCCTCCAACAGCAACTATAGAATCCAGTCTGACCCCGGAGTCAAAGCGAATCTGAAGATACAGCCGTACCAATTCCAGGTGCTCCTGATTAAAGAGACGAACTGACATCATCGACAGAATGTGGCTCATTGTCAGGCCTGTTTCGAAACAGAGACTACAAAGAAGAGGAATGTCGTTGTGGAAGAACGCTGACAAAAAAAAAACTGAGCAAGTTCTACATTTCTGAAGCATAAGTAGTTCAAGCCTTTCCAAAAGAGGCTCTTGATAACATTGGCAGCACAGTGGAATACCAGCGAGTTCAGCCAGCGTTACAAACCGTACGATAAGGCGATGAGTGACGTCCATTCAAATCCGTCACCGTTACCGATCCGTATGAGTGAGATCGGCTTAGGCTCATTATCGCTCCGACAGTTCATTACCCCCGGTGAGCCTTTCGACCTCGTATACAGCGAGCGAGTAAATATACGTCTTACGGTCATCGAACAAACCGAACATTCTTCTCTTCCGTCTTAGGTCTTGTGTCTTGTGTCTCGTGCGGCTCGACTCCTTCGTCATTGGTGTCCCTTCTCTTCGCGGTCGGTCCGCAAGCCAGAAGCTGATTCTTGGAGAAGGTCAGCCGCCTCTGTAACCCCGGTACATTGTACTACGTCACAGACTGACGCCACTGAGACGGATATTTGTTTCTTTTTTTATGAATGTTGCCCGGTTGATTAATTATCCAAGCGGTTGTTCAGAGGTGGAATTAGAACCAGGATCGAGAGTAGAGTTTGCCTAATGTGTAGAATCGGTTATATTTCGCGTTAAATTTGCATGACAACATCGGGGAATTCGATAACTAGCTCGTTACACTAATTTAAACTCGTGGTCCAACTCCAATTATTTAACCAGTCAGGGTTGTGCATCAATTATACAGACGAGATTAGAGGCGGGGGTGTATCTCTACGATTTACCACCTTATGACCGAAACCGTGTGTTTGATTCAACGTATCGATCATAGTTGACTGACCGCATGTGTCGTATATACAAACACGTTCGTTATCCAAATTCTATGTGCGGTATTGTCTCAGTGTGACTCTACATTTGTTATGCAAACACGTGTAATTCACGTTTACGTGTGTAGGTATAGATTTACGCACAAGAAATTACAGAATGAAAGGTTCGTTGCCACTGTGTGTATTTCCTGCATCGCGTGACCCACATAAATGTACCGGCTTGTTACCTATACCTGAACCTCACCGTTCGGTTCGCGTTCCCTTGCTTGCAATGCTTGCTCACTCTTGGTGCAACCAACGATGGAACCTTATTATGTTCACGTAACCGTATCTTATACGCATATATCTATATGTATGTGGTAATAAAACGTTTTGATAAACACATGTGCTGCGGCTACGTATGCAATTGTGACTAAATAATTTGTACAGGCTGATCCAAAAACAATGTTCAGCTAATTTTTACCCATCAAAATGTCCAAGTAGGAGATCTACTAGATATATGAACAAAAATTGATGTCAGTTGTTAACATTTGTTGTACTCAATAACCTAACTACGAATTTCGAATTTTGAATTTAATAGAAAAGTTTCAGTGGACCTGGAACAGTTTCTTTCTAATTTTGTCCAAGTTGGGGATCTGGAGGCATTTTTTCATAAGCTACAGTTAGAGGAAAACGTTCAATTTGTAGAAAATCGAGATCCTGAAGATCGAATACAAAATGTCCGATTCATTTTCAATCATTCAGATAAAAAACGTAATAGAATCGAAACGATCCATTTTTTTTTTCTGTTCATTCCGCTTTTGAAATGAGAAGAAGTGATGTGATCTGATGGATCCTGCAAGTAGAAGATGAAATGGTCGATATCTTTTCAGCGTTGCTGTATACAGAGTTGTAAATATATAGACACATGTCTTACACACTCCGTTGTCGACCTACATCGACGTAACTTGCTGCTGTATATGAATAAAATGATGAAATAGTTTCGATATATCGATGATTATTGATCAATACTATCAACTCTGCTTATTTTTCACTCTAGGTATTCATTTTATCTCGCGTCCGCTGCGGTACATCTTGGAGGAGAGAAAAGAAACTTTTGATTAGAAATATACAATATGAAAGAGTATATATACCGTGATGAAGAGAGCCAGTAGGATAATTCAGTGCACGGAAAATATTGGTATAAATTATAATAGGTTCACGGTGAGACGCGGAGAGACACGGAAATGTGGATACTGGTGACAATGGGCGATATAACATACACAAGCATCGCGATGTTTTATTTATAACACATACCTGAATCTACTTATCGTACCTATTCTCATTATTCTATGCGTTGTGAAATTCGACAGACACACAGACACAGTAGAAATACCGTGGAATTCCATTACTAGCTCATATATATTGTTTTATATAGACAATACATGATATAGTTTAGCAGGAACGAAGGGAATAGTCGAATGTGTCACAGGATTATTGCGTCATTTGTCCTCTTCTTCCCCGTGTCCCAGAATTCAACGGCATTAATCTCGTAGCTTTCCACGAAATTCACAATCTCCTTCTGTTTCTGTTTTACTTTTTTAACTTCCCCCGTTTCTCTGTTCTCAGAAAAGAGGAAATGAAAAGTCGAGTTTTTCTAAAATTCTACAAAAAAAAAACCTAAAAACATTTGGATTTTGATGAAAATTTGTACTCTAACGTTTTTTGGGTCACTGAAGTCAGATTTGCGAAATTCGAAATTCGCGGATCTGATTTGCTGGAAAAAAAAAACACCAAAAACAATCGACATCTCATGAAAATTGATACTCGAAGGTTTTTGAACCGCTTATCAAGAATCTGAGGTCAGATTTGCGAGATTCAGAATAGCTATAAAGTTCGCAACCACTTTTATCTAATTTTTATCCTCTTTCTTCCAAATCTAGTCGCTCACGTACGAGGCTCGTGGGTTATTCTATTTCCCCAGAGTGCCTCACCTGAGCGAAAATATTGTCTGTCAAGTTTCGATTCGATTCAACGAAAACAAAGTCGTGCAGGCTTTAAAAACAGGCATTTAATGGTACAGTCGTGTAACTGTCACGAGTCTGGCACGCGCGTGGTTTTTCGATAGAATAAAAGGACGACGAGGGAAGGGGGTTCTCGATAATGGTTTTATCCGTTACCTGCAGACACAGGTATGAGATGGGTGCCGGTGTTGAAGATAAAACTGTTCGGATAACGCGGTTAAATCTAAAAATTGTCAATTTGTTTTGTTTTTTTTCTCCCCCGGGTTGACTGACGATAGTGTCAACGGGCTACGTTCGTTCTTCCTGATTGAATGCCTCGCGGCTGCCTCTGGCACCTTATTTTCAACTTGACAATCCTCTCGGAGATATCGATTTTGAACTACAAAACGACAGGAAATTTATTGACAACCTTTTCCGTCTGGATATGCGGTTTTTTTCTTTTACCATTTTTTAATCTCTTCGTTGACAAAAGCTCATTACACATGATGGAAAGAAAAAAAGGAAACTTCTGTCCGTTGGTACGATTCAAAGTCTGAACTCGTCACATTTTTTTTTTCTTTTTTTTTTGTCCACTGTAAATGAATGATTGTGAATTTATTACACATTATAACTGAACGAAAGTCTTGTAAAATTACAAATTTAGTGTAGCAAAGTGAATCGCTATGAATGTTCTTTGAATTTGTGAAGAAATTTTTAATGTTACTTTACATCAATCGCTAAAAAATAGGAGATTGTGTATATATTTAACTAAATTTGGTAGTAAATTTGTAAATTATTTCTATTCTACTATAATGTGAAGTGATTTCATGACTCCTGTATGAGAATGAAACTTTTCACCGTGTCCATAAAACAAATTCTAATCGAGTGTAAAATTACTCATGATTGCCCATAAATCGCTACCAAATTGCTATTCATGAGTTTAAAATCGGTCAAAATCACTACCGAATTAACTAATTATTCTCTCAAAATTGCTAAACATTGCCCAAAAGTTATTTCAAGGAATTTCCCCACGATTTAAATATTAAGGCAATTGTTTGCCGAAGAAGATGACACGTAGATCTTACGTCAAGTGTCACGAACAAAAATCTTCTTTCATTTTTAGACTTTGTTCAACATATAAACATAATTCATCAAAATTCGTCTCATCAAGCTCTACTGTATCGCATGTGTAGGTACAGAGTTTCTGAAAATGAGCCGTAATTATAAAAGAACAATTATGCCTCTAGTGGTAAAAGCCCGAAGAATTTACCATTATTTTTGTAAAAAGTTTTTCAAATTGGTCTAGCTGTTTCGCAGTGCAGTTGCAGTAGGTACCTACCATTGTATAAAACGAGGTTTATAATCATTATTGCGTTCCTGACGAGGCTGAGAGTCATTCTGCACGAGGTCCTTAACCGCGAGTTATTCTCGTTCCTGCATCCAGCGAGATCGAAGTGAAAATTCAATTTTCTTTGTGGGATTAAGGCAAAAAAAATAAATAAATAAATGGAAAAATAACAGTATTTTCAGAGTTTAATATCAACTCATTTTCATATTCCCTTTGCCACGGGAGTGTATCAAATGGAAAAATAACACGTTTCCTTCGTCGGTTTCGCCAGAGCTAAGATGAGCAAGAAGCACCATCTGGATGAAAATCCCTTCATCAGTCACACAGAGAATCGAGGATATCCGGAATCGAGATGCAGATTGAAAATTCAGACTAGCTCAGAAAAATCTCCTAGGAAAATCCTTGAGAAAATATATGACAGGGGTGGAGAAAAGTGATGTGTGTACAGCAGAGTCTTTTCCACTGCAAAGTAGGCAACGATAAGCGAGGCTTAGACTCGTTTGGAAGTAAGGAAAGGAACGGGGTCAGAACTAATTGGCAATTAGTTGCTTCGTTTGACCTTACTTCCACAATGGACAGAGAAATCCTCGTACATTTTCATCCCCTAGACGAGACAGTCCGCCGTTTAGTTTCTACCTTGCATTCTTCACATCCCATCGGATCAAATGTACGTCAGTGAATCACCCTGAGGGTGAGCGAGCATCGACTTTTCCTCGGCCCGTTGGTCGACACGCAACAACAAATTGGACATTTTGGGCGTTGTGTGTAATCAGGAAATTTACACACTCCGAGTTAATTAATTAATTAATTGGAGTTGAGGCGCCTTTCTTGTTTGCATCAGGCTACAAGGGAAGCGGAGAGACAGGAGTTTGAATAAATACCAAAATTGGAATAACTGTATTGAATACGTGACAACCGGAGTCTTGGCAGTTGGGACCTCCTCCGAAATTTCCATATTTATGTGATGCAGCCCGTGAGCAATTCGCCAGAAATTTAACGGCTCAATTTGCCCCGATATTGTGATGCTAAGCGAAATTCTTGGCTGCGTTAGTTTCCTAGGTTATGCCGAAACGGAGGGGATCTCCGACCCCTGCAACCCTCATGCAGGACAAGATTATCGGAGATTGACGAGCCCCGAATTGTTCACGTTTGTTCGAAAGAATTCCACATAATTTGTTCGCTTACTGTTCGTTCAACCCCCGCAAAAACCGATATCTCAACTTTTTTCCAGACTTCCTGCTCACAAGTGAAGTTTTCCCAGAGCATAATACTGGATATTTTCCTTCAGGATTTATTTATATCCGCGTGGTCGTCTGCCAAATGACCAAAGTCCGTCAGAGCCGGACATCAAAGAGGGCGACTTTTACTTCAGAAAAGGAAAAGTTGCTATTGCATATCGGTAAAGAAAAAAAAAAAAAACTGGCAACTTGCATTTCCGCTCGATATCATCGAAAGCTTTGACTACGATTGGAAACTGTTGCGAGATGATTAGATACCCCCGTCAGAATCTAGACCACCGTTGAATGATTGATCATTCAGAGCGGCAGCAGCATCAGCAAAGGATCAGACAGACCGAAGAGATACGAACCCTAGGCTTTGGGCTTTGGGCCTGGCCACCCCACGTTTCCCCCCTATCAACCAATTTCAACGCCAACGTGCGAACCCGCAATTTCGAATCATGCTGTACAGCGTGTTGGCCCGCGGATTATCATCAACAAACCGTGACGGCTGATACTAGTCTCTGATGCTTTGCGACGACTACGTTTCGACGGAATCATGGCGATACGGACGGTCTGGGTCATTCGAATAGCCCGCCTACACTAGAATAAATATAGTATTGTAATAACGTGGCTAAGGGCGAGACTACCAAAATCGAAATAAGGACAGAGAGAAAGATTTCCGTCTTCTCTAGCTCTTTTAGTAATTAGTCATATAGTTTTGTAACTGCTCGATGTATTACTGCTTATGTAAATACATAAATCAGTCATAGAGGCGATGATTATCTGATCAATCAAAAATAATCGGAATTTTGCACGCATTTTTTTTTAAATTCATATATTAGTGGTTTGCAAAAAAATAATTAGGTCATGTCCTGAATTATAAAAATTCTATTTTAATCTATATTTATGTATACAAACGTTATTGAAAGTATTTTTTATTTATACTTATAAAAGAAAAAGACTGAACATTTTAATCGTAATATTTATTGTTAATACCGCCATTGTTTGATTGCATATTAAAAAAAATCAACTTCCCAAATTTATACAAATTAAATATTGAAATAAAAGCCCTAGGGTGGAAAGTGGATATTCTACTAAACTAAAATTGAAAGTAGATTGTCTACAATTTGCACAGACGCGATAAAAACTCCAGGGTGGAAAGTTGATAATTTGAAATGTGCGCATGCGCGATCAAAATCCCCAAAATTGAAAGTAGATTGTCTACAATTTTTGCAGACGCGATAAAAAGCTCCAGGGTGGAAAGTTGATCATCTGCAATGTGCGCAGGCGCGATAAAAAGCCCCAGGGTGGAAAGTAGATCATTTAAAATGCGCGCGTGCGCGATCAGAATCCCTAAAATTGAAAGTAGATAGTCTACAATTTTCGCAGACGCGATAAAAAGCTCCAGGGTGGAAAGTTGATCATCTGCAATGTGCGCAGGCGCGATAAAAAGCCCCAGGGTGGAAAGTAGATCATTTGAATGTGCGCGTGCGCGATCAGAATCCCTAAAATTGAAAGTAGATAGTCTACAATTTTTGCAGACGCGATAAAAAGCTCCAGGGTGGAAAGTTGATCATCTGCAATGTGCGCAGGCGCGATAAAAAGCCCCAGGGTGGAAAGTAGATCATTTAAAATGCGCGCGTGCGCGATCAGAATCCCTAAAATTGAAAGTAGATAGTCTACAATTTTCGCAGACGCGATAAAAAGCTCCAGGGTGGAAAGTTGATCATCTGCAATGTGCGCAGGCGCGATAAAAAGCCCCAGGGTGAAAAGTAGATCATTTAAAATGTGCGCGTGCGCGATCAGAATCTCTAAAATTGAAAGTAGATAGTCTACAATTTTCGCAGACGCGATAAAAAGCTCCAGGGTGGAAAGTTGATCATCTGCAATGTGCGCAGGCGCGATAAAAAGCCCCAGGGTGGAAAGTAGATCATTTGAATGTGCGCGTGCGCGATCAGAATCCCTAAAATTGAAAGTAGATAGTCTGCAATTTTCGCAGACGCGATAAAAAGCTCCAGGGTGGAAAGTTGATCATCTGCAATGTGCGCAGGCGCGATAAAAAGCCCCAGGGTGAAAAGTAGATCATTTAAAATGTGCGCGTGCGCGATCAGAATCCCTAAAATTGAAAGTAGATAGTCTACAATTTTCGCAGACGCGATAAAAAGCTCCAGGGTGGAAAGTTGATCATCTGCAATGTGCGCAGGCGCGATAAAAAGCCCCAGGGTGAAAAGTAGATCATTTAAAATGTGCGCGTGCGCGATCAGAATCCCTAAAATTGAAAGTAGATAGTCTACAATTTTCGCAGACGCGATAAAAAGCTCCAGGGTGGAAAGTTGATCATCTGCAATGTGCGCAGGCGCGATAAAAAGCCCCAGGGTGGAAAGTAGATCATTTGAATGTGCGCGTGCGCGATCAGAATCCCTAAAATTGAAAGTAGATAGTCTACAATTTTTGCAGACGCGATAAAAAGCTCCAGGGTGGAAAGTTGATCATCTGCAATGTGCGCAGGCGCGATAAAAAGCCCCAGGGTGGAAAGTAGATCATTTGAATGTGCGCGTGCGCGATCAGAATCCCTAAAATTGAAAGTAGATAGTCTGCAATTTTCGCAGACGCGATAAAAAGCTCCAGGGTGGAAAGTTGATCATCTGCAATGTGCGCAGGCGCGATAAAAAGCCCCAGGGTGAAAAGTAGATCATTTAAAATGTGCGCGTGCGCGATCAGAATCCCTAAAATTGAAAGTAGATAGTCTACAATTTTCGCAGACGCGATAAAAAGCTCCAGGGTGGAAAGTTGATCATCTGCAATGTGCGCAGGCGCGATAAAAAGCCCCAGGGTGGAAAGTAGATCATTTGAATGTGCGCGTGCGCGATCAGAATCCCTAAAATTGAAAGTAGATAGTCTGCAATTTTCGCAGACGCGATAAAAAGCTCCAGGGTGGAAAGTAGATCATCTAAAATTTGCGCATGCGCTAATTATTCACGAAAAAATGTCTTTCAGTGAGTTTCGAACGCCTCGACGTTCCGTCTTCGGGTTTCGCTTTACTTTTTGTTTGTTTTTCACGGTTTGTTTCCGCGCCGCACGGTCGGTGACTTCGAACAGAAGAGTGAATTATTGTTTGAAAGATTTGAGCGTCAAGTGTTTGGTTTAATTTGCGTTAGTTAACGTTTTAATTAGGAGCGACCGAGGGATAGTTAAAAGGTCGTTTTACGATACCGCAGTTTCCCTTTCTGTGGGCGTGGGTGAATTCGTCCGCGTCGTATACTGGCCTTAATTAGGAAATGCGCGACCCCCGCGTTTCATTCATCAACGCTGGCTTGTCCGTTTCGTCTCTTTTCTCCGGTGTTTAACCGTGCGACAAAATATATATTTATGTAAGGAAATTATTCCCAACGCGACGTTCATAATTCGGACTTCAATTAGCAGAAGCCGCGTTAAAATTAATCTCGCTAACTTATATCCAAACCGAGAAGAATAAGGGTCTCAATTCAGCCTTAAAAATTCACAAGGAAGTGAAGAAAAATCATTTTTCAGATTGTCAATTTCAATATCGTAGCAAAAAAAGCATAAAATGCACAGTGATGTATGATTTTTCCCTCTTTTCCGCTATAGTGGGATTTTAATAAACTCCTTGTGCACCCTTTCCTCGGCCCCCCCTTAATGCTCTGTAAATCTACCCCCGGTGCAAATACTCTCTGGGATATCGCGAACCCCGCCTCTTCACCCGCGCGCGGATGGAATTTAATAAAGTTTTAGTACAAAATGAGGAAGGGTTGTGCATTTTTCGTCGACAGAAAATTCTGAAAAATTTCTTCGGCCACGGTCTGCCTCGCCATACCTGAGTCCCCCGAAGACAAGGTGGGGCCCGAAGATCGGACACCTGCAGCCCAACAGCGGAGCACCGAAGTGGAAAGGTGTTTTTTCACCCTCTTTATCTCTTTTTCTTATCCTACTTCTCCTTCCTCTTCTTCTTTTTCTTTCTCTTCTTCTTCTTCTTATTGGGGCTCTCTTTTTCGGGCTCTCCGGAGGCCCCGTTCCCTTATTGAGGTCCACCTTTACACGCGGACGCAGACGGGCGTAAACAGCGTGCTACGTAACCCGAAGCCCCATTATCTTAAGAACCGCCGTAGAATACCTGAGCCAGGCAAATTAAAAATATAAACGGCTGACCATGCTTCTGGTCGAGGCAGTTAGCCATATGTCGATTATTTGACTAGGACCGACTTGCAACGGCTTTACGAGAGTCCGGAGTGGAATGGTGCGGTTCAGTAATTTCTTGAACGTATGTATTAAAAAAACTTTAAAGAAACAATTTCAATGTTTCCAAAGCTCGGAGAAATCTAGTCTGAAAATTAGAGTCTCAATGCCAATTGAATTTTTGGAAATCAGCCCAAAATTTACTAGTTTTTATCTTCTCTTGGAATTTTTGACCTTTTTTTTACTGATTTTCTGGAACTTCACGAGAATATCGTCTATGCTTTGATGTCTTTCCAACGTAGAACTTTACATCCGAACATTCTACCACTGAAGAATAAAGAAAAAGAAAGTATCATTGTTGTTAATACACCAGGAACAAAAAAAAAAACATCTTTACCTTGAAGAGGTGGTCAAAATCGAGCCGAACATGTCTACTCGTCATTTGACAAGCTAAAATAATTCCATAGTCCTAAAAGAGTCAATTTTTCGGACTTGAATGATCATAAAGTACAAGAATCAGTACTCCTTCATATTTTGTATCAACCTAATTGTGCTGATTTTGACATTTCTTGTTCTCTCAAAATAACAAACTTCTCTATCCCTATATTAAACAAAGGAACAAATCCAACGTAGAAATGAACATTTTATAGACCAGTGCGATAATGAATTGACTTTTCCTCATCGAAAGGGGGAGAAATGATCGAAATCATGTTCGTTGGATGAGATGAGACTGTCTTCTCCTCTTCATAACTTCATCCATATAAAAGTGGACAAAGCGAGAAAAACACCAGAATCTGATCCTTACAGTAGAAAACTTTGTGTTCTGAACAATCTACTCAAATTTAATGAAAGAGGTATCACAACAACAAAAAATGTACAAAATCAATATCAAAACGCAAATTGATTTTTCGATACACAAAAATTGTCACAACCACAGATGCTGAAAAACGATATCGCGGTATAATTTAAAGGTTGCACAGCCTATCCATAGGGCTACAGACAAAACAGTTGGCCCCTGGCCGAAAAGTGAACCACCTGCCACCTCGAGGGCCAAAAGGGAGGGGGCTGAAGCCTGGAGAGCCCTAAGGGCATGGAAGAGTGGGGATTAAGGGGGGCGCAACCACTGCCTGATGGATTCACATACAAAACTAAAACCAACACACAGTCTAACCCACACATGAGCTGGGTTCTAGGTGAGGAACAAAAAAAAAAAAGAAAGGACCGTTTGTACTGTACCAGCGGGGAGTATCGCGACCGGGACAAGACGGGGGGAGTAGGGGGAAGAAGTGGTCGAGTAGTAGGAAAAGGGGAAATTGTCGGTATACGTATGCCTCAGCCAGAAGGGGGAATCGAGGGGAAGTTGGTTAATGACGAAGGGTGCGCGGCGGGGGAACGTTTTCAGGAATGTAGTGGGGGTAGTTCGACTGGCCTACGCGTCTCTCTGTTCAGTTGGCGAGCGACCGTTGAAAAGTGCGCTCGCGACTTTGGTACCGCGCCTTAAGGAAGACACCTTTTCAAAAAAAAAAAAAAAAAGCTGGAATAAAGTGTGTTCAATAGATTAAAAAAAAAAAAAGAGAAAATTGGAAAAACTTTTGCAACACTTTTTATTTTATTTTTTTGTCTCTCCTTTAAAAAAAATCTTTTATCAAAAGTTTACTTTTTTCATACAAACTTGTGAAGTGATACCACGAACGTGAAATTACACACAATCACCCTGGGATCGTATAAAACACAGTAAAATTTTGATCTAGTGAAAAATTTTTAATTTCTCGTCATAAAACATCCATATATGGTTTTATTTGGATCAAAATAGTGCAAATTGAGTCAAGTTTATGGAATAAATTTTATGTGGGATTAAACCAACCGAATGAATCAGTGGATCTTTAATTTTTTTAACGAACGTTCACAGAGTGATGATCGTATGAGTGGATGGTGAAGTTTTACAAAAATCTCAATTAAAACCAAAAAAAAAATAAAAATGATAAACCTAAGGTGATCCAAACCTGGACTCAATTTTTTTTCACATCATTTTCGGATTACACGTCATATTATACAAACCCACGCATTGTTGCTTGCCAACATACTTTTCTCCAACATGGATGGGATTAGCAGATTTGAACTTAGGAAAATCGCATGGACGATTTTTCTAGTTTTATCAGGTCAGTTTCAACTCGAGCCAAATATGAATACCTGATGTGAAACACATAATCGAATATATAGCAGCGATCAAAAATGTCATGGCCGCAAAGCTTCGATTCGATCGCGCGAAATGTATGAAAATTTGCAGCGTTGCAAGATAATAGCTTCGCCAGACTGAGCAATACAAAGAAAAGCTTGCCTCTTCAATTTTATTCCTCCGATTCTTTCAATATCGAACAAGAAAAAAGCGTCTCCTTCGCTAGAATGGTCTTTGTTATTTACTCCTTGGTACTTTCGGATACGCGATCTAGGCAGCGGATACCAAAGAGCAGATGCGTGCCGATCGGATCCTTCGGTCCCGAGGGTGAAGGTACAGGCTGCAAACGTGCCCGGGTCCCAACGGACCGGATCATCGTTTCGGTTCTACTTTTAAATCACCGTTCAAAAGCGCCTGGCCTGGCCTTACAGGATCAGACCGTATCGTAAAGAATGATAAAAAAAAAAAACCAAACGAATATAATAAATTGTATCCCCCTAAAAAGAACCACCTTCAGATTCCACCAGTTTTCCCGCGCGCGCCATAAACCCTTCGGAAAGTCGTGAAAGATTTTGCAACACCTTTACAACAGTCCTCCACATGGAACACATTTTCTACAAGCATGGAACCCCTTCGGGGGTCAAATCAGATCAACCAATCATTTTCCTTCTACTAATCATGCAATTCGATCCCTGAAGTTGTGAAAAATGAGACGCCAAGCTTCCGGTTTAAGAGGATGTGGAATGAAGCTCCTAGCTGGTTTGGATGAATCCTGAACTTCCCAAACCCAATCCTCGTCCTTTCGTGACGATTGTTTTGTGTCTCATTCAGTCTCTGACTGTACCGTGACTCAGAATCAAGAGATTCTCGAGAGTTTAATATCTGATTCGGGTTTTCGGTCCCACGCGAAGCGACGAAATCGTCGGTTTGAAACCCACGTTGAAACTCTTGTTAGGGATATTTCGAAGGTTCGGATGGTGGTCTCTGCAAACTCCGTGAACACAGACGTGTATCCGGGTGATAATAATCTAATTTCACGGTCTCTGTACCGTAGGATCAAATATTCCGGTACCGGATACGTGAAAATGTTCAAAGATCGCAAGTTTTATTATTTCCATCCTATTCCCATCCCGTCTCCATACCCACTCAGCTCCTAATCGTCCCTGGAATTGCAATCTGCCGTCAAACGAGCCGAATCTGCATAGAGAACAATTCTAGTCTGAGGTAGGAAAGCGAAATCCGATACAAACTACGGTTTCAAATGAACGCAGGTAGTCGCAGGTTTCCGCCGCCTCCTTTAGCCGCGGCTAACGAAGGAAAAAGTATGGAAAAAAAACTAGTCTCGACCCAGTTTAAACGTGACTAATTATTTCTTGTCAAATAATTTCTTCGTTAACGTTACAAGACTACAAG
This sequence comes from Euura lappo, assembly GCA_018257835.1. Lineage (NCBI taxonomy): Eukaryota > Metazoa > Arthropoda > Insecta > Hymenoptera > Tenthredinidae > Euura > Euura lappo. The sequence continues at coordinate 136,592 of JAEUYN010000338.1, read as the reverse complement.
AAACAGATTTACGTCCTCTTCTTAGCGATCCACCGCGCAAAATCGCAAGTGTTACGTGCGCCTTTTGCCACAAAGCGTCTTACAGGAGGTAAGATTTTACCGCTAGATTGAACACGTAGTTTCAAATAATTTCAACATTTTCATGCCATCGGGTAAACGAGGCGGCTTTCACCGCGGGTATGAAAATGATTGCCGTCCAATGAAAATAAGGTCGTTTCAGGTACTCCAACGACGTGACGTCACTAGACCACGAATAACTCTTCCAGCTTCTTATAGTCCTCAGATTCTTTAAATCATTTCTAAAAATGACTGTAAAAAGAAAACGAAAAATCGGAATCAGAACCTCGTCCATTCGTAGCAAAGATACGAGTGGCGCTATCCGACGGATTTCAGACGAACTGTGGTGCAGCTGCTAGATACTTCCCTCAGGATAATCCAGCGCCGGTGTGGAAAGGGCAGAGACCCCCGATCAACAGGATGTTATACCGCGTGGAATGAAGTGTAAAAAAAAAAAAAAGAACGAAATGGATAGACGGTGTTATTTCAGCTAGTGAATTAGTCATGTTAGTTTCTGCCCAGGCAATGTTCATTCAGTCGATATTTTTCCCGCAATTAACTTACCGTACTGACGTGACAGGACGGTATCTACTTTGGTCGTAATATCGGATTTATGAAACTTTCCCTATGCATTGACTCACGGTATCCTATACCAAGAATCGCTTCTACACCTCATTTCTTTTCCTCTTTCGATTCCCTCACTGGCCTTGGTGTCGGTTGTGTTACGTTCTCTGTTACCACAGATTTACTGTTATTGGAATAAATTAGCGATCCCATTCTTTGACGAATTCCGATACCACGAGTCGAGGTTCTTAACGTAAACGCCTCCCGGACGAAAGAGGAACTCATGACCAAAAACTTGTCGAATCGTTTGTTTCATTGTATTCGGTGCCATTTGCATCACCTCAGGACGGATTGATGGTTTTCATGGTCAGTGAGTGTGACTGTGTTTCCAGTCTTTGCACGTAGTGACATCAGGTGAAAGGAATTCACGCTCTTTCGCTGCAGTCGTTGAAGAATATCGCACAACGTCTATAAACACGAAGCCAATCGATTATCAGGTTTTACCAGCCAATTAGTGCGACTCGGTCTCATCCGATGACTGGTTGCGCGATGACGATGTCGTTCTGAGGAGGGAGGGGAAGGAGAAGGGGAAGGAATGAAAAAGTTTTGTTTGGATAGAGTATTAAAGCCCGTGAAATTGTAGTTCGTGATCGACGTCAGACCCCCAGGGGATCTCGGGATCCTGAAGCTTCTCACTTTAGCAAAAGAAAATGATAAAGTCGACGGTGAGCCGGCTAGGTGACGACAAAGGATCTGACAAAGGGAGTCCATCTAATACAGGAAGTAATCCTGGGTCTGATGGCGGCTCAATCTGAGCAGAAACGATCTCCCGAGTTCTGTGGATACTGAATATATGTATACTTTAATCAATAGTCTTGTATTTATAGAAGTGTATTCCACTTGGTAATCGAAGTCGATATTTCGATACCCTCGAGCCTCACTAAATACCTTCAATCTCAATTAGGGCAGAAAATACTTTGGGAAAATTTGAAAACAGCTGCAGGGCCTCGGTTTAGTTTCACCACTGAATCGATGCATGTACAGCAGAACGTCTGGAAACGTTCAATTATTGCAGAAGTCGATGGAAATAGTTTCGTCGAAGTACTTAACTTACGGTATGTGAGATCATATCTCCATAAAACTGCACCAACTTCCAATAGGACTGGCTATGATAATATAAAATTTATTCAGCTGTAGGCGTACTGTTGACGTTCATACCTCACACACGGTACAGTATCGACGCTTGGTTATAAGCAGAGTGTGCAGCATAGGAAACTTTGATGAAAATTCAGAGAGCGTAACTGTTAGTGAAACTTGTTCAAAACTACCGAGATTTGATGATGGGAATATCGAATCCTCGGTCAAACCACCTGTGACCGGTGGGTCTGCTAGTTACTTGGAGCGTGTCATTAGGACAAGAAGTTCTCACAGTCGGGTGACGGCCGGCTTCCGGTTAACGAATCACGCTTGAGAACCTGCGCGGGGGAATCTTATACCTATCGTGAATTACTGAAAGGCAGATTCGAAGGGGCTAGTTGATAGTACAATGTAGTGGACGGATAATCACACGACGTGAGTATACTACGAGTAGTAACGTCAATGGCGTCCCCACTATACTCCGAATGCTCGACGTTCAGCGTTTACTGTTAACCGACCCAAACGACCCACATTCTCATAAGACGACACGGTGCACCTCGACACCTCGGGCTATTCTCGATTACGCTTAACCGATCAACGGGACACCAACATCCAGGTCAATATACCTCGGGACAAGACTTCCTGCAGAACCTTCTCGGAATTGACTAGAACTAAGAATCTTGTTCTATGTGATGACCGACCATTGACCGATGTCTTTTACTTCGTTTGTTTCAGTTCTGACACACGCTTTGGCGGCGAATGAAATACAAATAGACACCCAAGTCGGAGCGACGGTGCATTTGCAATGTCGTTTCTCGCCGCCGGCGCAAAAGGCGACGTACTTTTGGCTTCGGCACGCTCATGACCAACACGACAACGTGGCCGTTGGAGAAAACTCTTTGGGGACTGACTACGAGCTCGATAACCAACCCGAGAAGGGAATATACGATTTGAAGATCAAGAACGTCTCCTACGAGAGGGATAACGGGAAGTTCGAGTGCCGGGTCAAGCTCGGAGGCTCCGGAACGGACCTCCACTACGAACTGATCACCCTGACGGTGCTCAGGGCGCCTGGACCACCGACAATTTCCCCGACCTCGGTTCCGGCCACCGAAGGGAAGAGGCTTGAGCTCCAGTGCAACACCACTGGCGGTAGTCCCGAACCCCAAGTGACGTGGTTCAGGGGCGGAAACGGAATACCCGCTCAGGAAGGACGCACCCTGGTCCTGATCCCGAGGAAAGAAGACGACAGGGCGACGTACAGATGCGTCGTTTGGAACCGAGCCATGCCCAAAGGCCAGACCCTGGACGCCACCGTGACTCTGGACGTCAATTACTTCCCCAGAGTTACGGTCGGCCCGGAGAACCCGCTGAAGGTCGAAGCGAACGGTACCGCGACCCTAGTGTGCGACGTTGACTCGAAGCCCACGGTCGGTTCCGTGAGATGGAAACGGGACGGCAGCTTCATCGCGACCAACTTCCGCCACATGATCTCCAAAGTGACGCTACAGGACGCTGGAACCTACACCTGCGAGGCAGACAACGGGCTCGAACGGAAGGGCGAGAATTCGCTGACCTTGGACGTCCATTACCCTCCGACGGTCGCTATTGAGGGTGGCTCCAGCCGCGAGGCTGAAGTCGAAGACTCGCTCACAGTCCACTGCAACGTCTCAGCGAACCCGATGCCCTCGAGCATCGAGTGGTCGAGGGAGGGTCGTCCCGAGTTCAGACAGTCCGGCAACATCCTGAGGCTGTCGCGAGTTTCCGCTGACCATGCTGGAAAGTACACTTGCAGGGCTGTCAACACGATCCATCCAACCGGTGGGGAGTCCAGGGAGCACTACGCATCGGCTTCGGTGAACATCATGATCAGACACAAACCAGGACCGGCGAGAGTCACCCCCGACTCACCGGTAGCCGCCGAAGGATCCAGGGTCATCCTCACCTGCATGGCCATCCCTGCGGGCTGGCCAGAACCCCAGTACAAATGGTGGAGGGAAGGGGAGAGCGCGCGAGGTGTTTCCGGCGAAATTGCTGGACCCAAGTACGTCATCGACTCTGTTCACCTCACGAGCGAGGGAACGTACAGATGTCTTGCTATGAACGAGATCGGCAACGGCGAACCAGCTTCGGTAAAACTCACCGTCAACCAGCCACCGAAATTCATAACCAAGCTGCAACCCCACCTGACGAGGAAGTAAGTACCACGGCATTCAAGTATCACGATTTAATATTCCCTTAATGCTAACACATCGCTTTTCCTCACAGAGTGGGAGAGTCATCGTTTTCGGCGTCTTGTACCGCGCATGGTAAGCCGAAGCCGATAGTCAAGTGGTTGAAGGACGACGAAGAGCTGACCGCTGGAGCCGGGTTGTACGAAGTTCGCACAGACGCGACCGAAGGAAGAAGCAACGTCACTACAGTCCAGTCTACGCTGGGTTTCGTCGGTCGTTCTCGTCCGCAGACTGACGAGATCGTACCGGGCGACCGGGGCAAGTACACTTGCGTGTTCGAGAACGAGGTAAAGAAAGTTGAATCGACGATGATGCTGAAGGTTGAGCACCCGCCGATCGAGCTTCACCAGTACGGGAAGGTGGCGTACAGCCTGAAGGAGACCGCGGAAATCGTTTGCAAGGTTCAAGCCTGGCCGAGACCGGAGTTCCAGTGGAGTTATGAAACGAACACGGCGCCGTTGCAGATGTCGAGCGACGGTCACTACGAGATTACGTCCACCTCGGACAACTCTGACGTCTACACGTCCGTCCTCAAGATGACCGACATCAGGGAAAGAGACTACGGCGATTACACCTGCCGCGTTGCCAATGGACTCGGTACCATCACGTCGACCATCCGTCTTCAGCGCAAAGGACCACCAGAGGAACCGACCAAACTCATAGCCATGGACATCGGACCATCCCACGTCGCTCTTGGGTGGGAACCCGGGTTCGACGGAGGCCTTCCGAACACCAAGTACTTCGTTTCGTACCGCAGAGCGGCCGGCAATGACGAAGTCATCGCTCCGGACTGCGCGACTCCTAGAGGACCGGCTGGACAATGGTTCGAGCACGACTGCCGAGGATTGAACCCGTGCAATGTGACGAACCTGGAACAGCACCAGACGTACTCGTTCAAGGTCAAAGCATACAACACCAAAGGAAACAGCGGTTACTCATCGGAGATCAGCGCCACCACGTCGGTCGCTAAAATTCCAGCGCCCCAAAGGGTCAGTTACGATCCCGAGAGCGGAACTCTCTCCATACACGTTGGAGCCACTTGCCTGGCCCTCGCTGCGGCCGTTGAGAAGTCCGAGGGAGCCGAGAATACCTGGAGACTTGCCGACGTCTGGCCGCTAGAAGTATTGGGAAGCGACGCCACCCAGAGAACCGGAAGCCTCAACGTCGAAGACAACGTCGCGAACCCTAGAATCAGGGTCAGATTGTGCCTGAAAGGAGATCATCAGAAGTGCGGAGAGTTCACCGACGCCGAGGGTGAGTGTGTAGCGTGCAGATACACCAGAAGAACAAAAAATTGCCGTTTTCCGAACAGATTTTGAGGTATAATTTCGTTTGCAGTTGGTCCATCCTACATCGCTCAATCCGGGGCCTTGGCGACTCCAACCTTGATAGCGCTTGTCGTGAGCGGAGCCGTCTTCCTGCTCTTCGCGGCGCTGCTCCTCCTGTTTTGCAGATGTCGAAGGAGGCATGCGGCGAAGGCGAAGGACTACGAGATGGATTCTAACGCGTGAGTAGAAACCTCAAGCATATATATCCGACTGTGTGGAATACATTGTAGCGAGTGAGGTATACCGATATCGCGTGTCTAAGATTAACTCGGTTTCATACGAAACGGAAGTTGAACTTTGTAATCTCGTATATGATTACCTTAAACCACCCGAAAAACTCGGTAAATAATTCATTCAGAATGTATAAGTGATCGCGTGTTACCTTCGATTGTCGTATAACGATTGATTTATCGTCTGATTCAAGTAGGAAAAGTTTTTTTTTTCTTTCCTCCGCGAAAAATGTCGAAGTAGAGCGAGAAATGGAACGAGATAACAGATCGAATGAAACCTGGAGAGTTGAACACGAACAGTGGGAAAATCACTAGCCTGGTTTCATTCCTCATCTACCCTCCTCTTGCATCGGATAGATCTCTTCGATTCCATCGTGGCACGGTGCAATCAATGCAGCCAGCGAAAAACGGACCAGTGCTGATCGGGTTATTTGAAAAACTCGCTCTGAGATAGAAACACATTTATCGCAATGCGGCATCCCGTAGAAATAAGATACAGGCGCAGGTAAGCCACTCCGTCGCGACGCTCCAGCAGCAACAGATCCGCGGTAAGGGTGGTGACACCAATTTCATGGGTGAGCTACGCTTTTATTGATCACCGTAACGTTTAATCAGCGACGTGCAAAAGGTCTGTAATCGAGCGGGGTGAAGCCGCCGCGGTTCTCCATCCACCATCGAATAAATAAACAAGATTAGGGGTGAGTTGAACTGGAAATAGGGTTTCGAACGACTAGCACACCGTCTTACCTCTTGGCTAGAACTGACCAATCATTTTAGCCCGCTAGACGGTACCTTCGGGAGTTTTACTGCCGCCGCCAGTTATCCGAGACGCGGACTTTCAACCACGTCCTGCACCCTTCAGATGGGGGGTGTATAAACGACGATCCCAGACTACTTTGTGTCATAAAGATTTAAAACTCCGTCGAGGTAAATTCGGACAAACTTTCGAGCCAAGGAGAAAAGTTCACGATACATTTCACACTGGACAATCCTATACGGGTACATTTTGAAGGACTGGTCAATCTTTCTTTCCGGTCGATGGGAAAGGGTGATCGAAATTCACTAGAATTGAGTAAACTCTGATCGGTATTTAAAGCTCTTGATTAGCTTGACCTCTGAAATGATTATCTAGTCTGATCCTAAACCCTTGTGTATTTCGTTCAGGGTCCGACCGAGTCTAGTCACTGGAAATGGGCAACAGCCTCAGGCCCCTCCGCCATATTACGCCGAGAACAAAGCTCTGGAGCACAGCTTGGACCTCGCTTTGGCCTTGGAAGACCCTAAGAGCCCAGCCTATGCCCAGCCTGGCTACGGGTACCACCAGCCGAACCATAACATTAACGGTGAGAATGGTAAATATCCTTTCGATACTAACATTACTAATTAAGTGATTCGCTGATTCGAGTTTCCCTAATTAGCGATTGAGGACCGTGTAATAATAACGTTGGATGCTTTAATCTCCACAGGAGTGAACATGGGGTACATGGACAACAGCTATTCAAACTCGAACAACGGGGGTTCGGTAAATTCCCAGGACTCTTTATGGCAGATGAAACTCGCAGCAGCTAATGGTGGCAATCCTCCTTACGACCCGATGCAGCACGGAGGTTATGGACCCGCTGACCCGGACTACGCTACGTACCCTCACCTCACTCAACACGAAGATTACAGGGAAAGCTACAACCCGAGCCGACAAGAATTCTGCCCTGACCCCTACGCGGCTGTCGTCAAGTCCAAGAAGCATATGGGTCAGTAAAAATAACGATATAAATAGGGTTGATGACGCTTGAAGTCCAGCGTACGCTAGCTTCTCAAGTTACATGAAATATCCAAAGTCCCCATAAAGTCCACAAAGTACTTCAAAGTCTCGTGAGGTCTCATGAAGTCTCATGAAGTATTATGAAGTTTCACGTAGTTTCACGTAGTTTCACGTAGTTTCACGTAGTTTCATGAAGTTTTCTGAGGTCTCATGAAGTATCATGAAGTTTCACGTAGTTTCACGTAGTTTCACGTAGTTTCACGTAGTTTCACGTAGTTTCACGTAGTTTCACGTAGTTTCACGTAGTTTCACGTAGTTTCATGAAGTCTTCTGAGGTCTCATGAAGTATTATGAAGTTTCACGTAGTTTCACGTAGTTTCATGAAGTCTTCTGAGGTCTCATGAAGTATTATGAAGTTTCACGTAGTTTCACGTAGTTACATGAAGTTTTCTGAGGTCTCATGAAGTATTATGAAGTTTCACGTAGTTTCACGTAGTTTCATGAAGTTTTCTGAGGTCTCATGAAGTATTATGAAGTTTCACGTAGTTTCACGTAGTTTCACGAAGTTTTCTGAGGTCTCATGAAGTATTATGAAGTTTTGTTAAGTTTTCTGAGGTCTTATGAACTATTATGAAGTTTCATGAAGTTTTGTGAGGTCTCGTGTAGTCTTGCAAAGTTTATTGAAGTTTTGTAAGGTCTCATGAAGTTTCACGAAGTTTCATGAAGTCTCGTGTGGTCTTGCAAGGTTTCATCAAGTTTTGCGAGGTCTTATGATGTATTATGAAGTTTATTGAAGTTTTGCGAGGTCTTATAAAGTATTATGAAGTCTTATGGAGTCTCGCGAGGTCGCGTGAAGTCTCGTGAAGTATCATCAAATCCTGTCTAATTCCATCAATTCTTGTGTTCAACTATTTGGAAGTTCCCATGAAGACATTACTTGAAGTCTAATATACGTAATTTTCCTTAGTGGTTAACCTCTCACGTATTATCAACGCGATTAGGCATCAGTTTTCGAGGAGTAATTCCTTCTAAATTTCACCGAACACCAAAGATCGATCGAATTCTAATAGCCGATGACTCTGAACGCTCGGGTTCTCGGTAGCATAAGATTCGCATAGTAATCCATATCCTTTATCCACTTTTGCCCCGCATCAAGACTCCGTTGTCTCTTGCGGTTTCCATTGTGGTAACAATAATTCTCTCCACTCATTAACCCTGTTCACTTCGATGCAGCAGACACTCATCATTCTTCATGTTCACGCACAGACTCTCCGTACCACGATGTCTCAGGGCTCCCAGATCCGTACCTGGAGGGTCTCGACGAGGACACGAAGCCCCCGCAGCACGTGAGCCTCTCGTACGACGAGAGTCTAGAGTCCGGCTACTCGACCCCGAACAGCCGTGGCCGTAGAGTAATCAGGGAGATAATAGTCTGAGGACAACCCACCGGCCCGCGAAAGCCGCGGACCACCTGGCTATAGCAGCGGGCCCCGCATCCCCAGCTCCTGCACCGCCATCCTCAACAGCAGCAGCAGCAGCAGCACCAGATGGAAATAGTCATCGAGAGTCCCGGCGACCTGGGTTCGCGAAACCGCGCGGTACCATCGCCCGAGTACTTCTCGAGTCTCGCGAACCAGCGGCTGCTGACCGGGGCTGAAATGAGCGGCTCGACGCCCGTGCGACGGGTCGACAGATCGGGACTGCTGGAGATGCCTTTACCCCAACCCTCCGAGACTTCTCTGAGGCGAGTCGATCGCTCCGGGCTACTCGAGTCCGTGTCCGAGGTACCCGACCACGTTGCCTACGCCAAATCCAGACTCTGCGATGCGGGTGGCCTGATCAACGATCAGCGCCATCTGACCGGCGCCGAGTTCACCAAAATCGACGGTCCCTCGTCTCTCACGTTGCCTAGATTCAGGCGTCGCGAACGCCGCGGGAGCTACGACCCCTCGCTTCATCCCCAGGACACCGGGGACGACAAGCATCCTGGTCTACATCACGTCGAGCAAATGGTAGCCAGGTTCAGTCCCAGCAGGACACCGACGCCGACTGATACTCTGAAACCGAAACCCGACGGGGTAGGGAGGCTGAAGAACGACCACAGGGTATCTTCCCCGGCTGCCCTCTCGATTCCCGACGTCATCGAGGCCCATGAACCGCCTGCGAACGGTTCCAACAGCTCGAGGACCTCGGATGGAGACTCGGCGCCGGAAGGCGAGCGCGCGGAGGCCGAGGGGTGCGAGCACACCGCCATCGAGAGCCTGGAGGAAGCTAGAGTCTCCTTCAAGGCGCAGAAGAAGATCGTTAACAACGATAACATGCAAACACTTCGGGTTATCATACTATCGGAACAGTTGTGATGATCGGGTGATCGAGTGACAAGTGGGGCTCGCCAAAGAGGACGAACTGTAACTAACTAAACGAAAGTCAAGTACGTATGTATGATAATGTTAATAGAATACACTGTGTTGATATATTTAATTTCACTATACACGAGATGAGAAAATATGTACTTGAAGATCTTGGAAAATCAAGGACCGTGTATTGACAGTAAATCCGGTGGGTGCGGGCGATGAGTGATCGATCTGACATATATATATTGGAAAAAAAAACGAATACGCGCAATCGATTTTGTAAGATTGAACCAACGAAAGACTGCCGGAGCAGACGTGTGTATTTTAAAAATTATTTAGTTATTCTCGTTACAAACTATTGAACAAATTACGAGTAACGGTCATCGTTGGGATTCTGCCTCCACCGATTTTCATCTCTTTCTCTCTCCGCTCTCTTCAAATTGTGACAAGAAGAAAAAGAAATAATTGCTACAATTGACAAAGCTCTGAAGATTGAAGTGGAAGCGGCTTTTCGGCAGGCATTTAGTATCAGGTAATTTGTCTGTTGAGTGAAAAGGTACTCAAACTCGTGAAGGGAGATTTACTTTCCCTTTTACAGATCGACAAGCCTTTTTTACCCCCTGGGGATTTAATTTTGAGAACTTGAAAAGCTTCAGTCGTTACTTCATAAGCCTTTTACAAAAGTTATTCGAGTCTCTCTTTTGAGACCGAATTTCGGACATGGTAGATGACTAAGAGCCTCTACCATGCTCGAAATTTTTTTCCTTTTGTTCTTGTTTTGAGAGAAAGAGAGAGAGTGAAGGAATTGGAGATGGACCATCGACGGATGGACGCAGTGACCTCAAAGATCCGGAAGTCTCGTGTATTTTATACTTTTATATCGTGAGCGTGGAGCTGTGAGAGACTCTGATTGATGTTGTAGAGAACGAATGATTGTCGTGACGATCCCTGTATACACATGAATATATTAATTTATATATATATATCGTGTGGATATATGCGGGAATGTCTGAAAAAAAAAACTAAACTAAAACAGAATTAAAAAAAAAAAAAAAACAAGATTGTATTTATCAATGTGACGTGATTACAAAATATGTGACTCTAAGCAATATAGTGTTTATATATTATACATATATATATATATTGAAAATATATTACGATTATAAATACCACGATTACGATTTAGATCTTTTTTTTTAATTTTTTTTTATTATTACATATTATCTAGTAGTAATATGCGTGGATACACGATTTCATCATGTATTCATACATATTATTATTATTATTATTATTATTATTATTGTCGAAACGAAGTAACGGAATTTTACCTACCCTGTGAAAGAGGGTGTCGAAAAGAGTTTGAATTTTACAAATAATTCTAATAATCGACACCTTAGAGACTAATTGGAGTTAAAAATTGACACTTTTTTACATATTTCTTTCCTTGTCTTCTCCCTCTGTATTGATTGCGAAGAACTTGTTTCCGAGCCATGATAAACGACTTTTGAAAATCATGCGTTCATGGTTATCATTGATTCATATGAAACATTTCACAAAAGTATTTAGTGTAAATAATAATATTCTAAGATTTAAGGTACTTAACAATAATTAAGGCTCAATGTGTTCTTAAACTATGTATACCTATCCACACGACCTAGGTGAACAATTATATTTTTATTTCTTTTCAATAATTAATTTTTTTTTTTTTTTTTTGTCCAGACGCGTCTGACTGTTATGTGTGTCTATGTGTTCTGTATGCCTGAGTGTCGCTTCGGCCCGAATTATTAGAAAAAAAAATTACAATGACTGTATAATGTATAAAAAAAAGATATTTGCAAACTGACAAAAAAAAAAAAATGAGGAAAGAAATTATGATAATTAAAAAACGAAAGTATAAACGTCGTAGGAATTTTTTAAATATTAATTAATGAGAAGAAATGATATTCGATGCATTGATTTTCTGCAATGCATAATATATCAATTTTTCTGGTGTAATCTGAATTTTTATGAATCTCGATCCGCAAAAAAATTGTATTTATTGTATGAAAAAATTTTTAGCAAATTTTTTTTTTTTTCATTCTTACATATTTTTTTAGTGTAAAAAGAACGGGAATAATTATTGTTTTGTATATTTTTTTTTTTTTTAATTCAATATACTCTGTTTATTACAAAAAAAAAAAAAATGAAAAATGAAAAAAAAAAGCAACGGTAAGAATGACGATTAATAGTAGAAGAAGAAAAAAATAAGATGTAAACGAAAAAGTAGTGAAAAAAAAAGGTTTAATAATAGAAAAAGGATAAATTGATTGACTTTTTCGAAATCGTGATCTCATATTATACATATACCTTATATTAAAGAATATATATATTCTTCGCATATATATATAAGCGCGTGGAATAAAGCAGAAGAAAGAAAATTAATACTGAACCGAAAGAAAAAAAATAATTCTATAGACTCATTGTGTTAATACAAATAATAATGATTGCGCAATGTTCTTTTTTTTTCTTGTTGTTTTTTCTAATGATTAATTATATAAATACATGAATATATATATAATAAAACTATATTATAATAGAGAAAAGAAGAAAAAAATATTGGCTTAAAATACTTAATTGAAAAATGAAATTGATATGAAGTGAAGAAAAAGGAAAAATAATTAATAATATTTGTATTTAATTCACGCACACGCATCGTATACATATATATATATATATTTAGATATTGATATCAAATTTTTATCACCTTCCGGTTAATTAATTATTATCTTTCGACACTCTTGTACCTACCTAAAAAAAAACCTACCTACTTACCTATTATAATGAAAAAACAAAAATTCTCAATATCGCCCGGATGTCATAATCAGAAAGAAAGAGATTCCCAGATCACAACCGCATCCACGTATCCTGCCTGCAGCTCCTGCAAAATCAAGATCTTATCTATAATTATAAAGAATTTTTCAAATTTACCCTATTATCATGTAATATTTTATGTAATAAATAATCGTGTACACAATTTACACCGAGGATTATGAACTTGGCCGACGTTACTTTTTTTGTCCTGCGATTATAAAATGAAAGATTAGGAAAAAAAAAAAAATTGAGAACAGAAAAGTAATCTTGATATTACACTGCAAAAAAAGAAAAGATAAGACAAACACTGTATTATATTAATTATTATTAAGAAGTAAACAATTTATAATATTCTATAGGTAAAGAAATGAATGCGAGTGAATCGATAATTGATTAATTAATTAATTAAGAAATTTAGTGTGCCTGGTAAATGACAAAAAATAAATCCAAGAGTCCAAGAGAGTGGGAAAACATATAATCTGGCTGTACAAAGTCTGAGAAGAAATGTTTGAACATGGATGTGCTGCACTGACCAGCTAAGCGTGAAAGATATAGTTGAAATATTTTTGCATAATGAAGAAACGTGGATGAGGTTATGAGAATAAAAAAAAACATACACCTCACGATATGTATAGTCTATATTATAAATAATAATAATAATAATAATAATTGTCATAAATAAATCGTATGATTGTTCGTGTGAGTGTGAGTGTGTGACAAATAAACGTTGGGCCAAGTTTATAGTCCAAAATTTGTATAAATTATAAACAAAATTAAGTAAACTATAAGAAATACACCCGCAGAGAAAATTATGTAAATATATTATATTATAATTATGAATTAATTATTGAATAAAATGATAAAAGTAATAAAAAAAGAAAAAACAGAAAGATGATGACGAATATCTATGTGAGAAGAAAAATGTACTCGTACATACGTGAACTATTTAAAGTAAAAATTAATTAATTAAATGAATCATTTTTAGCAAAAATTCTCAACCTCATTGATTATTAAAAAAAAGGGGGTGGGAGGGGGATAAAAAAAAATTACAGTAGTTAGGAGTGTGAAATCCGAAGTCTCAACAAAACAGAGACGGAAAAGTTAAACTACGCGGTGTAGTTAATTGATTTCATTAAAAAAAATTTAAAATAAAAACAGTTTTTTCATTTTTATTTTGTTCAATATTTGAACATCATCCGATCAAGCATCTATCATATTGTCAATTATAATTTGTATATACATCAAATTATATAATTATTATTATCAATTATTATTATTACAATATTATTATTATGAATTATTATTTGTACAAATTTTATGTTGCAATATAAATAAATGATAAAAGAGACAGTTTTTGTGCTAAAAGTATATCATTTATCAACCAAACGAAAAAAACATCAGGCTTTAAAATATAAAATAACTTTATTGTTCGGAGATTAAAAAAAATTCAAACATTACAGTTCTTACTTCATCAATGACAAAAAAAAAACCTGAAAATATGAAATTTGTAATTTTAAATTCTCATTTGTTTTACTTTCTCTATACTTTATTGATATCCTCCATGTGATAATTTCATACAAGAAGTAGCTGGTAGCCAAATTTCGAGATTATATCAATAATGAACGATGTCAGTATCGATTTTTCCCCAAATTGACGTCAATCCGGTGTCAAATCAGATGATGAACAATGAATAAACGGTGAAGAAACAGCTGGTTGATATACTTATACATATATAGTATATAGAATAGTAGGTAAAAAAAAGCCTCGATATAACCACCCTCGCGCATCTAATAGGTATATATATATAAAAACCTATCACGTCCCGAGTATATATATATAGTATACTACATCCACACGGTGATCATCGGGAGCCTCCGCGTTACAATACGAAAGCACCTACCTTTCCATTCCATCCATACCGGAAACGGGGTTAAACAATGAGAAAATAATGCCTCATACATATACGAGGTTCCCACAATTCGATTACAAAACCGCGCCACCGACTGTAACCCCTTGCGCATGCGCACTAACCGCTGCGCGCTACGACGCATCCCGACGATGCGCACGCGCATGCGCAGCTACATGCGCGAAGAGATACTCTGGTGAACGTCGTTCATGCGCGTTAAATTATTTCAAAGTACTCAGAAGCGGGTTTTTCGGTTCCAGAATTTTACAAAAATTGAAGTATTCAATGAAATGAAATTCCAAAAGCACATGTAACGGAATTTTGTTTTCTTGCTGAAAGTGGGGTAAAAATTCGAATGCCGTTTATGAAAAATTGATTAAAAATAAGCAATTTTTCTCAGTTTCAAATTCTTTGTCACATTTTTATTGACGAAAATCAGTAGTGTTCGTTAAAAAAGATAATTAATAATTAAGGGAGTTATAGAGTGTTAAAGAGGCCTCCATTATTCCCACGATTCCAAGTATCCGGATGCGATTTTTTGCAGTTTCCAAACCGCATCCCATTCAGGGGATTCGTTTCCCTAGATTGAACCGAAAAAATTGAGAAAAACATGAAAATTACGAAAATGGCGGCTAATATTCTAAAAAAAAAAAAAAAACACTGAAAATTTGCCACACTAATTGTTACGTGAGTACCAAAAAGTTATTTTTTCTCGACAGACGTAGGTTTAATCTGTACAACTAATTGATATCGTTATTCATCACACTTTCGGCTCTCCTAGCTCAATTTTGCGAATTTTTCAGCTATGTTTGCGCCAAAAAAAAATTACTATTCATTGAAATCTAGGCCATGCCTGGTCCCCTTAAAACTGGATTCTGATTGTAGAGTTGAACCCATTTTTCTTTCGATCACGTAGATATGTACGAGATACCCCAACGTGGGCTTCCGACTGGGGGTACCTGGGTCAACGGACCAACGGCCGTTGCCGTTAAAACGCATCGTACCGAGAAAACAAGACCAGGGCCGGCCTGAGCTGGGCAGCGAACCGTTTCTGCATTATTTTCAATCCATTCAATTTTTCCTCTTTAAATCACGAGGATACTGGTCTCAAGGTAGACAATTTTCGACACTGGAGACACGGCAGCGATCTGCGATGTGGATTTTCGATTATCGCCACGTGGGGCATCGATTGTTCCGTCAGTGTTCGAAGTAAACAATTATTACGGTGACTCTGATACCCGGAGCCCTTTGTCTGTTTCCCGTGGCTCGTCGATCGACACGATCGTATCAGTGATCACGGTGCCGTTTATTGTTTCCGTTCCGTATCCGGTGCTCGTTTCACGTCGACTTCCGTTCTCGAACCAAAAATTAGCGTCAAAAGTGACGAAGAACTGGATACTCAGTTGTCATGTTGAGTTTACGACAAATTTGTGATTCTACAAACCACGACTAGTTCGTGTATCATAAACCGAACTTGTAAACTTGTACAGTTTTGCCACGACGTGATCGACGTGATCGACTAGAAGAAAACCAAATCGACGTAAGTTAGACGACGGAAAAATTAACCGGAGCTTAAAAAAACGTTCCGCCAAATCTTTTCGCTGAAAATCCAGTTTAAGAATGCATATAAATGTCTGATTCAGCTCGATTCGATCTTCTGCATCAGCGAATGAGTTTTCTTCACTGTATTTTACATCACATCGTCTATAAAATTGACCAGCTGTATCGCCCACACCGATTTATTTCCGTTACGTATGTCTGCGTGTAGATGCACTGGGTCGACGGTATAGCGTTGACGGCGTCCCTCTTATCGACCGTAATGAACGAGCCGGAGAACGCGGACGATGTTCTTATACCCGTAGTGACGGAGTGCGCAATCGCCGGCGAGTCGCGCCCTCCTAGACCGAATCTGAGAGAAATCGCAAGGTTTTGGATAAACTCGTTGAGAGCTGCTATCTACGCCGGGGATGCAGGAGTCAGGGTCGTAGGCGTAGCCGCGACTCCCGAGATGGGAAATCTTCAGAGCGATTCAAAGAAGAAGAACAAAAAGAACAGGAATATAGACTCCGATGTCGACGATACGAGATCTAGGGATGAAAAACTGTCCAGGAGTCTCGACGCCCTGGACCAATCCGACACCAAGGTCGCTTTTGAAAAGGTACAGACTCCTGCGAGGAGGCAGAAAGCTCCGAAGGTAAGTCAAGTGATTTCTTGTTCTCAATTTTATCACAATTGTACCGTCTTGTGACATGCTTTTCCGCTAACAAGGAGGCGATAAAGAAGAGTGTAAAAGACAGAAGAAGGGGAGATAACTCGAGATCGTTTTATTTTCGTGATAAGAATAAAAAAAGTTCCTCGCGTGTGTGTGCGAAGCGTGTAATCTTTATTTATGAGTGTCTAGTGCAATAACGTTCCGTAGCGTGATTAGACGCTCGGAAGAACAGAGTTGAGACAGAAATTCTTTCAACGCGAATCGATCTCGAGTCGGAGGAAAAGTTTATAGAAAGTATGGGAAAATTGTGGAAAGCTGTTCACGGTATAAAGATCGCAGGAAAATTAACCGCGGAATTCGGTTTCATTCAGTCCGTGGGAAATTAGACACTGTCTCAATTTCACTCGTTTAATTATCAGCTGACAAAAATCGTGAATTATACCGATCAGAGTCACTCAGAGATTCGTGAAGAAGGTAGATTTTTCAAGGTGCGAAAATCAGCACCTTTTCCCAACCAAATAGAAGACCAATTTTCGTAGTTTCCGTAGTCAGTAAACAAACAATCTTTATCGTTACATCGTACATTCCTGAACCACCTGAAGGAGTCTATCGATTTCCCACGATCCTTTCGTTTTCTAATCCTGCGGTAGCCATTATCCGGTATTTGTGAAGAAGCGGAGATTCAGTGAAAAGATAAATTCGTCAAGCCCGTCGACTCCTTTGCAGGCTCTCCCGGAAAACCCTGAGCCCCGAGAACCCGATGTTTGTGAGACGGAGAAGGAGGTCCTGCGGGGCGTCCAGGCCCCGGAATCCGATCCTGTCCCCCCACCATCGCCTTTGAAATCGGTCCCTACGGTCCCCATGGGACCCAACTCCGTATCCCCACCCACGTCTCTTCCCGTTCGAGCGGAGGGGCCTCCTCTGCTGGTCACGGACTCGTGGCACAGAGCGAACAAGAACCTGGTTACCCCCGATGTGCCAACACCGCCGAGCCAGGATTCATCCAGCGACAGCGTCTTCACAGACCCCGGCGGGATGGTGGCCGAATCCGGATCCTTGCCACCCGTCAAGGACGAGCATCCGGTCCCTGCGGACGACAGGGAAGATCGCAGGACCCATTTCACGGTCAGCAAACACAAGAAGATCGAACTTCCTCCCGCCTCTCCGCGAATCGGTGGTAAGTTGCGTTTTCTTCATTTCAATCAAATCGTTATAAAAGAAAAAACTGCTTCGAGTGTAAAACGTCTTGAAGAACACCGTTGCAACGTCGACGTTGTGGATACCGAAGCATCTGCTCAAATTGCCAGAGGCTACGGTGAGGGATTCAGCGGGGGCCGTTCATAACGGTCCAAAACTCTAAACTCTAACGATTCAACGTTACATAGCAGTATCTTCCATCGCGATTCACAAGTCAGCATGACGTGTTACATGTGATAGTGTGTAGATGATGTTTAATCGAAGCAGGTGCTAGACAAATTTGCATCGTCGTCATACAGTAAACAATTTTTTTTTTCCTATTTTGAGTTCCTCTTCTTACATCCTCCTCTCTCTCTCTTTTGTACAATCAGTGTACTGTGCCATCATGAATGAGATGAATCTTAGTGTACCTGTTCACATTTTACAACGGGTACGTATACGTATGAGGCGGAGGCGATTTCCGTTAGGAAAGAACGGGTTTTTTTTCAATACGCTAATTAACCGACTTTTCATAAGAGAAGATCCTATTTGCTTATGATATACTCCGAGGCTACACAGTCTGACCTCGTAATCGATTTTTGTACGTATTTGGAATGATTTTTACATTTCTATCGATTCAAGTCAGTAAATTTTAGCTGAATCAATGTAAAAATCAAGTCAACTTTCGATAAACGTGTGATGGTTGATTGAAACGATTGCGTCTGCGTGGTTTTTAACGGTCGATGGCCTGACGATCTCTAAAGCCGAAGTTCGAATACTGTTAGCAATTTCAATACCATTTACAGCGCACTTGTTGCTATCGTGACCTATAACCTTAGTTATATAGAACATCGTACGCAGTACCGTACCTCGACTCTTGTCCCAGATACATTTTGTACTGTAAATTTATACTATTTTCTGTGCGTACACAAAGATCGAGTTTTAATGTCCTTGGAGAGAAACAATCATTCATGTGTCAATACCGCTTGATTCAATCAGGCTACGGATTAATTGCATGATCGCATCACTCAGGTCATCGTGATTCATGCTATGAGAAAATTCTTCCAAAATCCGCGTTTGTCAACAAAAATTTGTGTTCCGTTTGCTACGGATAAGAATACAACTCTGGGTTGGGTGAGACAGAGCAATAACACTAGATTTCAAAATATGTAGTCATTTTCTCGGATTATCCCCAAACCCCCGAAACTACGTCATGGTGTACAAATAAATACAGTCAGTCGTTCACGGTCAATAGCCAAAGTGTTTCCGCACGCACCTCATAACTTACCGTCAGTCTATCGCCGTCTACCGATTTGTGACGAGCACTGGGTGAAAATTGCTAGTTTCGTCCCTAAAATCATCGGTCCCTTTTTTTTCGTTTCGATTTTTGTGCTCTTCGGAATTTAGAGCCTCGCTTTGCAATGGTTTGGTTGCCATGAGTATTGCTACTTCCACAAGTGATTTTTGGTTTCGGTTTATTATTTTCTTTTGTGATGTTCAGTGTTGTGAATTGAATTTTGTACGATGGTTTGGTACAAACGAAAGTCGAGGAGAATATCAGCGGGTGTGCCTTCCGTTTCAGGAACGAGTCTTCATAATCATACGACAGCTACGTGCGAAACTACTCCCAGAAGACACAGTGCAAATGAACCACCGACGACGGAGAGTAACGTTTTACGACGGGTGGCCAGTCTCACCCTGGACCGAGCCACTGTCGAAGGACGAAACAATAAACCGAAATTCGTTCCGGAGAAGCTGGACTTCCGGTTGTACGAAAAATTCGAAGGTATGATGATTACGCTTTTTCTCATTTCACTCTGAATTATCTGATGTTCAAATCAGGTAACATTTTTTTACTGCTAGGACCATTGAAACGATGATAGTGTATGAAATAGGGAACCTTGGGGAGCTTCCAACGATTGTGAAGTTTATTTTTTTTATCACTTCATAAAAAGCCACATGCTAATGATCCAGTTATTTTTCAAGACTCTTGAATCCAATCACAACGAAACTTTGGTCAGTCTTTCAATTAGTAGAAAAAGGAAGATGCCATCATTCCTTGAACACGTAGAATAATGATTAAGTGTAATCTGTTTGGATGTGATTGCATATCACTGCACGTGATTCAAACAATTCGCTTTATTGGACAGATAAAGATAAACGACACTTTTTGCAACGGTCTTTAGAGATTGAAAATACGTCATACATTGATAAATTGAAATTCGTGTTGATAATACACGAGAATAACTGAAATTTTTGAGAAGGAAATTCAATCAGTACGTTGAAATAATTTTTGGCGAGGAGCAACTGCGTCGTCGAAATGCATCTGGACATGAAAGTTCGAATATCCCAGCAGGAACGGGTTACCTGAATAGAATAATAAAAAAAAAACATCTTAACAGTCTGATAAGAGTAACAGTCTTGATAAGCCAGCGATGCCCCAGCGTTCGAGCGTTAGTACCGAACCACATGTCGATGTGGTTAATCATTTTCAGCTTGAAATAATCAACGTTCCGATAACTCCTCCCCGAATTATTTAACGCCAGTGTCATTATAACGTTCTTAAAAATATGGTGTAATCACAATAAACGACACCCTGCGCCGAATTGAATCGTCATAGTGAAGAGAGAATTGAATGAATAACGTGATAAAAGTGTCACTTTGATATCGTTGAGATATTAAACTCGAACTCGTTCATCCTGAGGACGTGATGATAGAAATAGTCATTTGATCAGGCTATAACGTTTTTAAATTTGAGACATTTGATCCCATCTCAAATTTTACGATAATTGTAACGAAGCCGGAACCAGAACACCCGTCTGACTGGGTATGACAAAGCACTGCTTCCGCGGTCTACATAATACCCGATAACGCAAAACATCATTTACCGATAAGCCTAATCTTTCTGACCTTGAGTAAGATCCTCCTGCTTCGATCAATGGAGCAACGAACTTTTCCGGTTCTGCTAAGTTTCATTCGCGTTAAAAATACTGACTTTGACCAGTCACTGCTCATCCCGTCGCAACTACAGCGACAGTGTGCCGATCTCCGATAAGGCAATCACGTTACAATAACAAAAGGCTGCTCCAGGAGCGATAATTCCGTGAAGATAAGTGGATGAAACATCAGTAGGTTCTTTTTTTAAACTCTGATTTCATACAACGGAAAACAACAGGGTCACGATCGCAGAGTGGAGAGTCAGAAATGGACCTTCGGGTAAACTACCCATTTGGAAGGAAGAGAAAACCATAAATATCACCGATGAAGGTACAGGGCCTGGCCAACATGTGCGTAATGCCGGGGGAAAAGACCCGCATCCAGGAACGCGTCCGCGTTGGTCGGAGACAGATGCTCATGCATCCCGACATCCTTGACCATTGGAACCTCGGTATATTCAGGAAGAAAGTGAGAACCGTGGGTCTCAACCATGACCACCTTAAGGAAATTGAGAGACTCGTCGTTCAGGAACCCATCACGGAGCTGAGACTTTTTAAAAACGTTGACGAAATCGGAGCCAGAAGCGTCGCCATGATTCTGACGACGGTCAACATCGGGGACGACGTTCTATTCCGCGGTCTCAAGACCAGAGAAGGTCTGTGATGACTTTTAGACGAGATTCTAATCACGAATCACTCATTTGTTTCAGGATAATCGACCTGTTAGAGGCAGGATACTGTCTGTATCACACAGGTGGAAATTTGATAACGCGTTAAAGTCCCACACGCGACCTGCCCACCTGACCACGCGACGGACAGACAGTGACTAAAACCGAGTTTCTGCGTGGGTACGGGCGTTAGAGTATCGATACATAATTTAATACTGTTCTATGCTGTAATGGGATATTGGATAATGCGTGTGTATACGTACGATAAAGAAAGTAGATGTGAATGTAGTACGTATGACATGGACACGTGACGTTTACACAAAACAGTCAAATGCGTCACGTGGTCCATGTGTCCCAGATCTCCCACACAGAGACGTAAATGACTATGGATTTTATCGCTACACCCAAAGTCTGCAGTTCGAACTTGGTTTCCCGCGAAAGTGCTCGCGTTATTTTATAATCGAGTAAAACTAGACGTTTGACTGTCGATAATCACTGGACACCTCGGTCCCAGAGTTTCGCATAATTACCTCAAACGAGACAATGACGCGGATTAATTCGTTGCTGAAACGCTTTGCCCCAAAACGCGAACGCCAAAACAATAGTGAATATTGAACGCTGAAGTCGAAGTACCCCTCTCAAAGTCCGAGGGCGAGCCGGTCTGGGTGCGGTTTTCTTTATAACAATTATGAACAGACGTGACTCAGTAATGTTATGCCACTGCAGTGTTGATCATCAGGCTAGTATGAACGATTGAAAAACATAATATTGAAACAAAGTGATCGTACGAGTGGGTTCAATGATAGTTTCATCGCCATTCACGTACTGTGTAAATTCTTACAATCCAGAAGTTATTAAGGGAATCTAACGTGCAGCAATCACGACCAGTGTCGAATTTTGATCCTTCTTCATCTCCGTCATGAACAGTAGCCTGAAATTATCTCATTTTTAATGGTCACTTCTACAATGTGCTCAGGACAACACCTGATGAACTGGCTGGTTTCCGGTCTCCCGGATCACCTCAGACGACTACTGACCGACGCTGACCAGAAGAGGCTGGGAACCACGATCTTCGCGCATTTGGTAGCTGCCGGAGTGCTCAAACCCTTATCTGAGAAGGGTTCGTCCAAAGACGTCAATTTCACGGTGAGAATACGTCAGAGTTCAATCACTTATTCGACTAGATTACGTTCTCTGGTTCATCAGCGGTGGTTAAAAATGTTTATTATTCCTCCAGCCAGACCTGATGTACGAGTGGTCGCACCAGGAGCCGCCACTCCCAGCGATAACGAGCCCTGGTAAACTGAGGCACGAGAATTGGTCTCCAGAGAACATCCGGCGTATGGAGGAAGAGCTCAACGCACTTCGTTCAGAGGTCAGTCGACTTCGAGCCCTGATGAACATCGACGAAAGACGGGCTCAGGTTCAGTCCACGCAGACTTCACCGGAGGGTCTATCTCCGTCGAAGATGTTTGTCGAGAGTGGAAGATTCACGGCAAGTCCAACGGACGAGTCTATGATTTCTCCGGAGAAATCGTATTGTCTAAAATTCGAGGATTCTCGAAACGAGATGCTGCCCTCGTCCACGTTGTCTCCGATCTCTGAGGTCGAGACGACGGTTGATCAGTGGACAACCGTGAACACGAGGCCGAAGAGCTCCTCGTCGCCGAAGGACGACGAAAAATCTAATTCCGAAAACCACAGGCCAATGGCGAACGGGAAAATCTGTGACGTCACTTTCAACCTTGACGATAATAAAACGACTGATTGCACGGTGGCGAAGTTCAGCGAAGACCTGTCCAGACTGACGGAGGAAATAAACAATTTGGACAGCTGCGAAAATGGCAACGTTAACGTTCAGGATGACGGAACTATAGAGCAGCCTGTGATCGTCGAGACCGTCAATGACATGGTCACTGGCCCTCCGCTTTCTCCGATTGTTAAAGATACGGAGACGATAGAAGCACCCGCATTGAAGGTCATCAACAGCCCACAAAAACATCGAACAGCTTTTATACCGCCTCCGCCACCGCCTCCACCTCCGATGCCAGATCTTCCTGACCCTGAACCTCCAGAACGTGCATCATCGTCTCAAGTAACGGCAGTTCAACCTTCACCTCCTCCACCGGCGATGTTTGATGCAGAAGATACATCGTCTCAGACCTGTGTGGTCAGTGTATGTCCTCCTCCTCCTCCTCCTCCTCCTCCTCCTCCTCCTCCACCCATGTCTGGAATGATGGGACCGCCACCTCCTCCAATGCCAGAAATGATAGGACCTCCTCCACCTCCTCCGATGTCAGGAATGTCGGGACCTCCACCTCCTCCGATGCCAGGGATGGCAGGACCTCCACCTCCTCCTATGCCAGGGATGGCAGGACCTCCACCTCCTCCTATGCCAGGGATGGTAGGACCTCCACCTCCTCCGATGCCAGGAATGACGGGACCACCGCCTCCTCCTCCACCACCTGGCTTTGGTGGACCACCGCCACCACCCCCTCCGGGAGGATTGATACCACCACCACCTCCTTTAGGAGGAAGTTCGCCTAAGCCATTTCCTATACCTCCTCCGGGAGGATGGAATCCACCGGGAAGAGCTAGTGAGTTGAATAATGAACTGTATTAGCTTTCGAACCTTTTTTTTTTTTTTGGAGAAGAACATAAGTTTATACTCGAGTTGCGACACATAGAAGAGAAATGCGTGTATGAATCGTTAAACATTAGAAGCAACTTGTCAAATTCACGGAATTATGAGGACCATGAAGATGAAAGTTTTTGGAAAGACACTTCAGACGAGTGGCGTCAATTTATGAACAATGACATTCTCCTGGTCTGTCAGCTGATGTTATGCTAGTAGATAAGATTGATTTTCACAAATTTTCGTTTGCAATAGCATTGCGTAAGATGCCATTGAGCCCAGTTGTTCCGATGAAACCGTTGTATTGGACGAGGATACTGGTGCCAGCATCAGTAACGCCGATACCAGCTGAGAGTCCTGATGCTCCTCCTCAGGTGGATTGAATTTTTGTTCTGACTTTATGATCATAGTCTGAAAAAAATGAACATTTCTAATCTTGTTCACGTTCATCGTACAGGTCCCACTGTGGGTAGAGATCGAGGAAGAGAAGTCAATCGACATAACGGAGTTTGCTAAATTATTCTCGCGTCAAGTGATAGAGAGAAAGCCGACGAAGAAGAAAGACGAAACGGATAAACCGTCGAAAATTCTACCCGCAAAAATATTGGACAGTAAAAGATCGAAGATGGTTGGGATCCTCGAGAAAAGTTTACACGTCGATTTCTCGGAGGTTGAAAACGCGGTATACACCCTGGACACCAGCGTCGTCAGTTTGGAAGCTTTGAAACAAATCTATGAAGTCGTAAGTGTCTAAGATTTTGCAAAATAATCGATTCCAAGAATGTAAATGATTCATTGAACATTCACACTTCACAGAGACCAACTTCGAAGGAACTGGAGGAAATAAACGCCCACGAAGAAACGAATCCGGAAATTCCGCTGGACAGACCGGAGAAATTTCTCAAACAACTATCGTCAATCCCACATTTTGCACAACGAATAGCGTGTCTGATGTTCCAGTCGGAATTCCAGGATGCGATATCGAGCGTTTCGTCCAAGCTAACGAATCTAAGATCGACGTGCGAGTACTTGCGGAATTCGCACTCGTTAAAAAAAGTAATGGCGCTGATTTTGACTCTGGGAAACTATATGAACGGTGGTAATCGAATGAGGGGACAAGCGGACGGCTTTGGTCTGGAAATTTTGGGAAAGCTGAAAGACGTCAAGTCCAAAGTGCCCGGCGTTACTCTACTCCATTACGTAGCGAGGGCCAGTCTGACACAAGAAAATTGTCAGAACTTTGACGAACCTCTGCCATTACCTGTCCCAGAACCAGCGGACATAGAAGCAGCGGCGACTATCAACTTTGAAGACTTGACAAAGGAGTTGGACAGGCTCGGGAAGGAATTGGACGGTGAGTTCTAACGATCCTACATTCATACAACTAAGTTGAGTTCCCGAATTGATCGAATTTCGCGTTTATTTCGCAGCCTGCAACGTCAAGTACAAATTAGTGGCTGAATCGAACCCCGAAAACGCTGGACCCTTCAAAGAAAAGATGGAAGCATTTTTGGAAAAGGCAGTTATCGACTTGGCGAATGAAAAAGAAAGCCTGCAGGAAGCGAGATCGAAGTTTAAAATCGTTATGCAATTTTACCAATACGTACCGAAGGGTGCAACCCTCGAAACCGCAGATCCCCATGATTTTTTTGTACTGTGGCAGAGTTTTTGCAAGGATTTTAAGGTACGGTTTGAAGGTATAGAATTTTTCGAGTTTTACAACGTTGTAAATGTTTTTTTTTTCCAGGATATTTGGAAAAAGGAGCAGCAGCGATTGGCTAAGGAACGACGCCAGGAGACGAAAAAGAAATTTGAAGAGAAGAGAAGAATCGAAAAGGTTAAGAAAGACGATACGGGGTTGACGGCGAGACTGCGAAAACTTGCGGGAAAAAAATAGCTGCGTTGAAACAAGCACACGAGGAATTTAGGCATGAATTTATTTATTGTCATCAATTAATGAGACAAAAACATTCCAATAATTGGGTAGACAACAAAGAAAAAAAAACACGAAATATTGAAATGAAAATATTTTATCTCGTCAAATATTGCCAACGAACAATAATTGCATGTAAGAATCTTATACAGAGAGCCGCTACAGAATATTTATACAATTGTAAAGACTATTAGCTGGTATGTTATATTATAGTTGTTTTTTTTTTTCAATTATCGATAATAATTATTGCTCTATGCAATAATATTGTTGAATTTGAATTTTGTAGATACAAAAGAAAAAAGAAGAAACGAACAAAAGTAATAATAATAATTGTAAATATATATTTATTGATTGAGAGATTGAGATTTAATAAATCCATTTTATATAAAAATAAAAATAAAAAAATTGAATAGTTATGATAATTATAATAAAGAAGACGTTCCTATACACACGTGAATTTTGTACTTTAATACATTATTTCGAGCCTAAAAACCGTTAATTCATCAAATTATTCGCTTATTCAAGTCAAAAAGTAGAATAATTCAATAAACAATTTTATCCCTGCTTGGTATTTTGATATTCAATATTGGATACTCTCTGAGAAATCGCTGTACGTTATCGAAATAATTTGGAAATTTTTCGATGAATTTTAAGACCTTTAAAATTGAGTGAAAAACTAAATTGACTCAAAAAAATTTTTGTCACCCTACGTCAGGTGTTTTTAATTTTTAGAGAGTGTGTAAATATACTCAGAAATGATGAGAACTCATGCCAGTATTGGAGAAAAAAATAGTATTTGGCTCAAAGATGTTCAGAAGTTTCCAGAAAGTTGATCAGTTTAATTTTTAACAAGTTTCTAAACAGTTTGTTTTTATTTTTTTCAAATTCATGAGCTCATAAAATACATATCTCCATTCTGAAACAATAATCATGATTTTCAGACCAAACCAAACGCTGAAACATGTTCAGAGAATAATTTGTAGTCCCAGAAGCCGCGACGTTGAAGATTTAAGTATTCAAATTTCAAATAACCCCGCCACTCGTGTAACCGGTTGCCAGTTATCAGGCGTTCCACCACAGACACATCACACATGTGCTAAAAACAACATGGCGTCGCCCAGAGTCTGAGAGGTTAAGTGTGTCAGAGTGAATAAATCGGGTGTAAATCGTCTATTTATGAGATAAAAATGAACGCATTATGGAATAAAAAGAACTTGGAACATCCAGCGAACAACATATGGGTAGCGAGCAGAAAATCAGTCGGTAAATAAAACAAAAATCGTTCATAACCTATAATTATATGCACTATGTCATCTCTTACTCCCTAGAAAAAAATCTTCTGCACCGTTTTTTCCCCACTAAAAATTGTGTCTTCCAGACCTGAAGAGGTTCGTATCCGCCCTGGAGTCGATAATCAAAGACCTAGACTCCCAGAGCGTGTTGCACATGGAGGCGGCTATACTGAGCCGTCTGATCTATCGCATGAAGAGTAAATTTCGTAGCGACAAGGGTCTCAAGAACATGGAGAAGGTCAACAGAGCTCTTCTCAACTATCTAGAAGTTCAGTTGCACAAAGAATACAAAGACTTGAAAAACTACGTCGAGCCCGTCGGTCGCCTCGTCAATCTACCCACAAAACAGATGCTGCAATATGTTCTCGTGAGGACACAAGGCTTTGCCAAACTCATGTGCAGAATTGAAAACGTCGCCAAGCTAGCCGCCGAGTTTTTAAAGACTAGAATATCCATAGGACACTCTTGGACCGTCTCGGTCATCGCTTACGCAGTCATCAGCAGAGTTTGGTAAGACCACGTGCTGCCCAAAATTGAGACTGAAAAGAAGACAGAAATACCAGAGAAAAGCAGTCTGGGACTTCTGTTACTTCAGAGATGAAGCTAAAGCTTCTGCTTCACTTTCTTATTAACTTTTAATACTACCATGGACATCTTCAAACTGAGAAACCTGACTTTTCTCTGACCAGTCACCGCTATAACTTTTTTTTGTGCTTTCCAGGAGAATAGAATCCGATATCCTCCTTGATGAGATCGGGATGGCGCTCTTTTTTAAACCGTCGATTCCTTGTTTCTCAAATGGCTCAAAAAGGTGCAACCCTAGCAATCTTTCAGTCAATAATATGACCAGACAAACCTTTCACAGTCCCTGCGCCACCAAAAAAGCATCCACGTACTACATAGATGTTTGACAATTTTTTTTTTCTGAGACATGTATACCACAATAGTCGAAAGATTATTGACAATGATTTTACAGACCGCGAGCATTTTTCGCGAGTTTTTTCAGCCTGTGTTACCCCCAAAGCAGCTGTTTTACCGACTGTGGTACCCGAAGCAGTTGTTTTACCGACGGCCGGGTGAGACCGCGAGTGCGCATGCGCAGAGTACCAATAAAATTACTTTTGAGTCCCAGGGGTCAAAAGTAACTCAATTTGTACTCCGCGCATTCACATTCATTGGCAAATCTTGGATTATTGGAGAGTTCTATGTATTCTATACTATTGGATTGCACCTTTCTTGATGATGTAGACTCTCCTATCATTGAATTTCAAGATTTCTCTGTACATGGCCGTCATTACCTTGTTCAGGATGCCTGATATGATCAAGGTGCATGACTGAATCGTAGTTTGTGAAACAAGTACAGGAGATTTTTTTTCAGTGTCCCTTTTGCCCCATTTCTCCGCTGCTGGACAAATCGTAATATTTTATAGGTACTTGTCGAGGTATTTATTGAAGAGATGTTGCGTTTGGTACAACAGTATCTTCGAACATGTTGACAAGTTTAAATTAATCGGTCCAGTCTGGCTTCCTCAGGATTACGAACTTCCTCAGAATTTAAAGACTTGGCTTAACGTACCGTGGATTGATCAAACTACAGACAGGTAACGATTCCGGTGTAAGATGAGGAGAACATCTTCCCATAAATCCATTAGTGATTCATATTATTAAATCAGTACACTCTTACAGTGTGCCATTAAAGGATGATGGCAAGGAAACGATATTCGGATTAATCAGAGGCCAAATTGACGATCCGTCTGACTTGAATTTTGAAAATGAGGATACCGAGGACGTTCTAGAAACAGGAAACGATTCGATAGTGGAAAAGGAAATTGAGATCCTCAAGAATGGCAATGAATCGTCTGTGATAAAAAATGAAGTCTTCGTTTTCGAAGACGATATCGGAAGTACGTTTTCTCTGTTTCTTTGATTTTCCAATATTCGAAGATAATTATAACGATCGTATTTCTTCCAGTGTCGATAGATCGCGAGGATTTCCAATCAGAGCTTTCAAAGGAAGAGCCCGAAATCCAGAAGCCAATCAAGAAAAAAAAGAAGTTGAAAAGGAAGAAAAGCAAAGCCATGAACGCAAAGGCGATTAGAGCACAAAATGAATCTGCAGTATCGAAGAAACGTAAGGTTTCAACAGTCGAGGGTATAGGCTCGCCGATTCCGGTGAAGAGGAAAAAAAAGCTTTTGTCTGTTGATGAGAAGAGTGAAATTAATTTAGGAAATGGTAAAAAAGCTGAGAACCGAACAGATCTGGGTGAAGAAAGGAAAGGGGGTAAATTGAAATTGGAGAAGTCTAAAAAAACGGTTGGGAAAAAATCGAAACAGTTAACTCCTGGAGATATAAAAACGCGAGGTGATCTAACGACGTTTTTGAGCAAAGATTCGTATCCAGGATTGGATAGACTGCAATGGAACATGATGACTAATTCGATAAATAAATTTGTAACGAAGTTAGAGAAGTGTGCACCTTCGGAAGAGAAGAGACAAAGAATTTTACTGAAAAAAGTAAAACTTCAAATAAAAAATTGGATACAGTAGAAAAAGTCTTGAAAAATCTAGTATTACACGATTTTTGTCTTAATATTGACTCAGAAAATGTTCGCTGTGAATAGTAAATCAATAAAACATAATTTACATAATTGATTCCTCTGATTGATAATCCTTCTCTTTTTTCATATCGGTCGAATTATTTATTGGAAAAATTGAACACAACTTCAATTTCTCGAATTCAGTTGCTTTATGACTGATTTTTGTTTATTCGAGAGGTAAAACCTCACCGGTGTAAATCTGGTCGCAAACCTTGGGATGGTATTGAGGAAAATTAATTTACTCTTCATTTCTTCATTCAAGTCCCGTCAATTCCTTTCAATCAATTTAAAATCATAAAAAAATTGAAGAAATCCAAGATTACTGAATGAATAACATAAGTAATATTAACTGTGAAACAGCTGTTGTAATTGAATTCAGTTTTCAGGGAACTGGGATCGATTAATGAGATTTTAGATTTGTTTTTATTCGAGTTTCATCATCACTGCAATCTTCAGCCATTGATATAGTATGTAGATATTTGTTCAATTTTTGTTCTTTGTCATCTGAAGTGAAGACAGAGATTTTTATATATATATATTCCTCTTCAAACACATTTATACATTGTTATTATTTTTATTATATAATTTATAAATATGGTTGGTACACTGTCATCACGTAATAGATAAATAAGTACAAACATTTCCCGTTTCTTTCTAGTTCTGCTCGTATTCCAATCATAATATTTAATACACACTAATTACCATAGCAATAAAACTACGGTACAAATTTTCTGATCTAGGTAATAATAAATATGGATACGAATCAATTCAAATTACCAAAAAATAATTTCTTGTGATATAATGGAGTAAAAACAAAAATCGGTAATAGATTTTGATTTTTTCCCAAATCGATATCGACGAAAGGATAAATCGTAGGTCTCGGTATCGTTGTTTCAATTACTGGCTGGGATTTTTTCAAACCTCAATCCTCGTCTATGCGTCATAGACGAGATGAAGATGTCCCGTATATCGCGGAGGTCCGACCCAAAGCTTGAAGCCAACATCCGGTGCCCTTTTCTTTAGGTTGTTGAAGCAGCAGGCCCTGAACTGCCTGGTTCCACAGCTGTTGATACACTCGCGTCCACATTGGTCGCAAGAAAGGGTCTCGCCGAATGTCCAAAGGGCGCAGACTGAAATTGGAAAGTTTCCTCTGATTAAAAGCAACATATATTCAATTTTTACGAACTTGAATCATGATAAGAAACAAGGAAACAGCGATTGAAAATTATTCCAGTTCAAACACCGAGTGACGTCATGCAGTGCCTCGGTCGCCGTGTTGTCCGCAGCGCCATCGGTCGGTCAGGTACTTCGTGACGTCACGTGGGAGCGCGAAATTCAAACGCTGAATCGAAAAACTCGATTCACGCGAAGGCCAACGATAAACAATTAGGCACACTAAGGTATTCGTCAATCGTAATGTTCAACGATTATCAGAGGAGAAAATTTTGATTGTAAATCATGAAACTTTTCGAATGAAATGATCAAAAGGAGTCGTGATGAGATTTGACTGTGTCTTTTTTAACTTCCCGTTTCTCTGTTTTCAGAGAAAAAAGGAAGTTATTGTGATCACCCCGAAAATGAAAAGTCGAGTTTTTACTAAATCTCCACATTTCGAGGTCCAAAGAATCACCTCCGACTATTTTCAGTTTGACGTCTGGGTGTGTGTGTGTATGTGTGTGTGTATGTGTGTGTGTATGTGTGTGTGTATGTGTGTGTGTATGTGTGTGTGTATGTGTGTGTGTATGTGTGTGTGTGTGTATGTGTGTGTGTATGTGACCACATTTTTGTCCGCGCGATATCTCGAGAACGAGTTCGCGGATTTTGATCAGATAGGGCTCAATCGACGGGGCTTTTCTCAACTTAGAACTGATTAGATTTTGGCTTTGATCGGATTAGTACTTTTTGAAGTATTCAAATAACAAAATTCTAAAAAACGCAACAAAAATGACGATATCTTGAGAACGAATCAACGGATTTCAGTGAAATTTGGTACCATATGGTTTTTTTGATCGCTGATCACGAATCTGAAGTCAGTTTTGCAAAATTTTCATTTGGCGTATTCGATGTGCTGCAAAAAAACTAAAAACATTTGGATTTGGATGAAACTTGGTACTCGTAGGTTTTTTGGGTCACTGATCACGAATCTGAAGTCAGATTAGCGAAATTCAAAATGGCGAGTCCGATTTGCTGGGAAAAATACTAAAAACATTCGAAATCTTACGGAAATTTGTACTCGAAGGTTTTTTGAACCGCGGATCAAGAATCTGAGGTCAGATTTACAAATTTGAAAATAGCTGAGAATAAAATAAATAACGGGAAGTTCGAAGGCTGGCTCATAGTCAGCCCAAACCCGCTTGTTATCAAAGTTTTCAGCTCCTACAACTTTTCGAATCGATTTTATGTACGAGAGTTGTGCAAGACGGTGTATATCGACTCTGATAACTCTTTATGGCGACGTACCCGATAAGTTTTTCACGTCGTGATACTTCGGAGGGGAAAGAAGCGATGCGTTGCATTTATGTATGGGGGCGAAGGGCTCTTTGACGTTGTTAATGAATGTCAATCAAGTAATCATAAGTTTCCAACGGTTCCTCGGGTTTATAACCGCCCGTACATATTTGGATGATGCATAATCTTGTAATTGCATTAGTATTACTCCGATAAAACAAACTCATGAAAATAAAAATCATTGTTCATGGAAACTTTCACGCCAGAGGTAGAAAAAATTATTACAAAAATCATAGAATTGAACAATTAATTCGTGACCTCGTTCAATAATTGTTGGATGTTCGTTATTATTATTTTTTTTTAACTGCCAATATACGTTAATTTATGGATGCTGCTTATATTTATCTTTACCAATTCATATACACAAGAATAACAATTGAATAATCAAGCCTTCAAGAAATTCGCTAATTATAACCAACAGAAGAAAACTTTTCGTCCGATGCCTACATAAATTATTGGCATCGATGATGATGCAGATATTTTATTGAATGTTCTAAATAAACGAGGCTTTTTATAGTTTAGAATGATAATGTGGTTTCTGAAATTGAAATTGTTTATCAAATCAAGCTAAGTATAGTACAGAAAAAAAAGACTAATTTACTTTTGTCTGATTCGATTTGTGACGTCTGAGACAACGTTGATATAATTTAAAGGAAATATGAAATTCGAAGGACTGAGAGAAGAATAGATGCAAATTTGTGTGTATAGACATATATATAATTGTATAATTCAATTGACGAAAAATAACGGTACAAGTGTATTGCTAAAAATGAGAATAAAAAACTAAGTAATGCTTGCAGACATGAATAAACCGTGACACAGATAATTTTCAAATAAGAAATATATCTACTGACTTGACATCTGACTCGTTGGGTAAAGTATTAACAACCTTTTTACACGTCTGCTATTCAATTTTATGTTTCTCAGACGTTTTTTTCTTCAATCTTTCAGAAAGTCTCATATCATTGGATAATAATATAGTGTAATATATATTGTATAATTATTAGGTAATTTTGAGGTCACATACGATTTCTCAAGGTAGATGAATAAAATATACGGTTATTGAATAATGTATAATCAACAATTATCACTTGATCAATTATCGACGATAATGAATAATGAGCATTTTTCCCCACGAAATTGAATTATTTCTAATTAATAATTGAAAATAAAATTTACGCAACACGATGTAACATTATTTTTTTATTTTACTTGTCTCTTAGACATGATATCCATAATAATATGTAACATATTATCTTCTTACCAGCGAGTAGAACGATCACACACGCGTGACGACCCATCTTTGAATTTCAATTTCAAGTATCGATATGAGTGATCGAGAATCGATTCCAAAATCGCGAATACTGAAATTAAATTAATTTCAAGATTAACAAGATTGTAAAGAATGCAAATTATGTACCTGGAACATAATTAATCGAAATACAAGGATGTCGAATAATTAGTAGAAACCCTATATATCAATGCTAGAATTGGGATTTTAGACAAAAACAAAAAATTGAACCATGTAAGTGTCAAAATGGACATAAACCGGGAACACGAAACTAAATTTTCGCGCATTTGCGCAATTTTCCGAAAAAATGACTCCCTCATTCGCTAAGCGAATCATATAAAAAAATAGTATATATACATTCAGCATTGTCACTAAAATTCTTGAGCTCATTTGATAAATTTGAATTTCATTATCAAGCGATAAAGATGTTAACATTATAAATTAAATGTTACAATTTTGTCAAAGAACAGAATTTTTTAAATAAACTTTCCACCAAGTCGTGAATAAGTATCTAAATTTCCATTTGCCTGTTAATTGAGTGTCTGAAAAGAACCTTAATAGAAATTTCGACAAATTGAGTAAAAATTGACGTACTTGAAAATCGACAAAAATCAAATGAGATAATGAAGTCTTTTCGAATATAAAAGACGATAATTCATAACGAAGTCTGGGCGTCCATTTTTTATTTGAAACTCTTTTGATCAGCCTGTTAACAAGCAAAACCCCGTATCATCACGTTCTGGCATCGGATCAATTAAATCTGTTTTGATCCGCATTACGTAACCCGGAAAAAAAAATTATGCTTGATTTTGAGAAGGGATCGAAGCACGGTACAGCGTCAGAGACCAAAACTGCCTAATAATCACGAAATCCTGTTTACATACTGTACGGAAGGAATGAAGTCCCGAAGAAATTTAGCGTCTTAAGACTTCACACACAAAAAATCCCCGAAGCTCTTAATCCCGCTATTTAAGGAACCGGGAAAACGAAAATCTGATCCGCAAACTAACTGCAAAGTTTCCTTTCATCGACTTCCTGCAGCCCCTTTGTGAGTTAGTCAGTTTTAAGATTCTCAAAAATTTTCTGAAGACGATAAAACACCGTTAGAAAAAAAAGTATATCTTCTGACTCGAGATTTTTTCAAAATAATTATCAAAAAGTCAATAATTTCGAAAATTGTGTTCTGTAATTATTATTATTGTTATTATTATCTTGGATTGATATCACCTACCTCGGTTGTGTTGTACGAGAGCCGGGGTGCGAATGACAACGCACGGGGTTACTTATCGGCGGTTTCTCATTTTTCAGGTAACAACCCCCACCAGTTTCGTTGCGGCTATGGACTCACCCCCATTGGCAACCCGTGGTGTAAAATTATCCCGCCCAGTAGTCGTTTTTTTTTTTTGTTTTGGTTTTTAATTCTAATATTTATATTTACAATCATCCCTTGCTCATTGGAATTCAGATAACGCGTTTCTAACTCTTCTGCGAAGTAGAAAATACTCAATGTCGAAAGTTATATCCTCTATGAATATTTTAATTATAATTTATCATGAAGTATTGAAGACTTTTTCGCTCCCAGAAGTCAACTTCGACGATGTTGCACCGCGAATTCGATAACCGAACGCGAATCTTGGAAAAAACCCTCCGAGAAAAAAAAAGATAATTTTTCAAGACGCTGCGACTCGGTTATTAAAAAGATAACAAAGACAATTTAATCGTTCAAATCAAAATTTTGAAGCTTTTATTTGAATCGATCTACATATATTTTCAATTGGAAATTAATAATCAACTTTATTATTCAAAATACCTAATACGACTCCTTTTTGGCTTCGATTATTGATAATATTATTAAATATGAGGCTTGGGAATTCGGACATTTTTTTTTTGTCGGTACCCGTGACGCAAAAAAGTCTAAACGCAGAATTTCAAAATGTAGAAAAAAAACCCTAACTTTTCAGACTCTCCTATGGAACGTTACAATTAGAAAAAATCGATTGCACAGATGTGGATTCTAAATTACATGTATTCTTCGTTTTTCCTTACTGCAACATTTCATTTTGATTTAAGTAATT
This sequence comes from Euura lappo, assembly GCA_018257835.1. Classification (NCBI taxonomy): domain Eukaryota; kingdom Metazoa; phylum Arthropoda; class Insecta; order Hymenoptera; family Tenthredinidae; genus Euura; species Euura lappo. The sequence continues at coordinate 100,850 of JAEUYN010000338.1, read as the reverse complement.
CGTACAACTTGGGTACTTTTTTCCCTTCAATTTTTACAGTATTAAAAAAAATATAGTTTTTGGGGGACTTCCGTTCTAAAATATCGGTAAGAATTTGGGAGACTTTCACATTAAAATTTCCGGGACTCAGAGGAAAGACGTAGAATGAAATTCACCGAAGTTTAGTGCCATTGAAGTTTTTCCTTTCCTTATTGCAAATTTTTGTTTTCGGTTGAATTCCGGGTATTTTTTATTTCTGAATTCCAATCTTCTTTGTTAGTTGGCACGAATTTTCTGACTTCTGTTAACGAAAAGGAAAAAGAAAGAACATTTCTCTTTTTCATAATTTGTTAAATAAACATAAAGAATTATCGCGTATCCGGTGGTGAATCAAAGCCGCGCGGTGCCATAAACGGTTCGTTCAATCCCACCGTTGATATTAAAATCGATAAGAAATAAAGAATAAAAAACCATAGAGTGCAAGCTGTGCTCGAATCCCTCTATCATTTCTAATCATTATCGTAAATTCATAAAATTATTATACACATAGCAGTTAATCTGATCAGATAAGTTCGCCTACTTTTTACCCACGTTATTACGTAATTATCACTCCGATTAAAACTGTTTCAAGTGACATTTAGACATTTGTTTAATTAATTATAGAGAAAAAAAATTGATTTTTAACTTTCCGTTTCTCTGTTTTTAGAGAAAAAAAAATGAAGTTCTTGTAATCAACCCGAAAATGAGAAGATGAATTTTTGAAAAAAAAGAAAAGATTTGCGAAATCCAATTTGATGGGAAAAAAACAACTAAAAACATTTGAAATCTTATAAAAATTAATACTAGAAGGTTTTTTTAACCGTTGATCAAGCATCTGTGGTCAGATTTGCAAAATTCAAAATAGCTGGTAAGAAAATTAACCCGCGTGTTTGAATTATCGACTTCCGGTTCCGTCGTTTGTTACCGCCAATCGCTTCTCATATCAACGTCGGTATAACCGGTGGCTTTGGAAAATTGTTACCTCCACGATACAGATTAGAACTCTACTTGAAATTGAGGAAAGTATAATCTTGGAAATTCCAACGATCGGTAAATACAAATATTATCCTCGGTCTGGGTTTTTTTATGAACGATTATTGGACCATCTTTCCATACGAATAATCGCCACAATCTAAGTACGTGAGATTGTAATCGAGTCGTTAAGGTGACATGAAAGTCACGTGACCTCGATATGATTTACACTTGGAATTTTCAAACGCTATTTTCTCAGCCAAAACACATTCGATTGATGTGAAATTGATATCAGTGACGTAGAAAAACTGAACGAAGGGCCTGCCAATCATGGATTTTCGAATATCGAAAGACATAATCAGAATTTTGTGTAACAATATTGTTCTGTAACCCAAGGAGGTGCTGCCCCTCGTGGAGAGAGGCAGCACTTCCTTGGATTACAGAACAATATTGTTAAAAAACTGTTATTACGTCGCGATTCTCGAAAATCCGCGATTGGCAGGCCCTTCATTGAGTTTTTCTACGTCACTGATACCAATTTCACATCAATCGAATGTGTTTTGGCTGAGAAAATAGCGTTTGAAAATTCCAAGCGTAAATCATATCAAGGTCACGTAACTTTCATTTCCCCTTAATCAGCATCGCTCCACTAATTGACACACCAGGAAATTTAATCACGGGTTTCACATAGATGTGGGGAAATCCAACTCGGTGCGTTTATCTTATAACTCCACTTATTTATTATCTTCTACTGCAGCCTATGAACCTTAATTTTGAAAAAACAGTCTTGTAGGTAGGATTTTTTTCAGGAAAAAGGCACAATTGAAATAATTATACACACAATCATACGGAAATTCGAAATTCAAGGGTAAAAATGAAAAAAAATCCTATCTAATACCCAAATTTTATCATTTTATCATTTTCACCTGATCGTGAGACAATTATCGTCACCTGATTTATATTTCTCTTCATTGTTTTACCGTGTACCTACCTACAATATTGATAATCTCATCAACCACAGAGTTTTTCAACAGTTGTATAGATCTCAATTTCACAAATCACCAAATACACCGGTACAGAGAAATATAGTTTGCAAATTTATTGATTTGATCTTTGAGTATCTGTACAAAGTTTTCTTCATCTCCGTTATTGAGTCATGTGATTATTGAAGTTGAGGGTCTGCACACTCTGGGGGGTAGGACTGAAACTTCACCAAAATTGCCAATAGACCAATTATTCTAGATGACATCTATCATCAATTTAATCTAGATTGATTCTCACCAGAAAAGCTGACGCCTTGAATTTTGAATTTTCTTTTTAAATTCGAAGGAAAATCAAATAGAGACGATCATCGAACATAAATCAATGAAATTAGGATTAAATTCACTAACAATTGAATAATTCAAAGTAGATGTATGTAATCATCAGTCATCGGTTTTACCCGTGACCCAAATATCAGTCCGAGTATTAGTAAATATTTCCAAAGGCTAAGAGGTGACTGTGTTCGAGTACACGAGTGAAGTCAGCAGATAGTAATTCTTTTGTGGCTGTTTCACAAATTGAAAAAAATGAGAAAAAAATGTAAAGAAACGTCTGTCCCGGATCCCCGGGTATTTCCCCCATGGTGACCACCCTTCGCGGTAATGTTCGTTCGGGCGAGTGCACTATTCACACCTGGAAGAACCCTGAAAGCCTATGATACTCGGGTCCTGACCCAAGCAATGTCATCGCGAGCGGTACCCACAGGAGCACAAGCCATAAAGTTGGATCATAAAACAGAAGGAAGACATCAATAATTCTGATTGTGAGGGGGAAATAATTCAAGACTTGATTGACACTTTTCCTTTCCTTTTTTTGTTTTTGTGAACTTATTCAAATTATTTCATTTGTTTCCATTTTTTTTCTTATAAATTTTTTTCTCATTATTTCAGTTACTTCCTCGGTTATTTCTCAATATTTTATAAGCCATTGACATGTTATGCTCAAATCATTCGGTTGTAAATAAGTTTTCTTCAATTTTGTTCTTTGCCAATTCCGATTTATTATTTGAGTTCGATTTTTTAAGATTTAGAGAATTTTTACATTCCATTTTATTACTGTAATCAACGGTAAGAATGCAGAAGCGACGTGAAGGCTGACCGATGACGAGGAACTCATCGTGTATCTACTTTCTGCGTACCGGAACTCAGCTGAAAGAGAAATAATTACCCAGTTATGTAAAACTGTCTCGAATTAGGCTACATTAAGTTCAAAGAAATAAGGTAATATTCAGGGAACGCCCTCTTTCACTTCTTAGAAAGCTGATGATGGGGGAGATGACGTAGGTAATTAAACTGGACAAGGAAACATTAAACTCCAAGGACTTTCCTGAAGATACAGGTTATTGTGCTCAGAAACATTTTTTGCATGATGCAATTGAGGGACCTTTGATTGAAACAGTGATTCTGAGAGTGTCGACAAAATCTGATTCATGTGAAAAAGAATCTAATAGAAATTTTGAAAAATGGGGTCTAATATTGTATCGTGGTTGTGACAATTTCACTAAAATTAAATTCACTGAAATTTTCTGTCAAAAATGTAATTCTCCAATCTCTTTTTCCAAAAAAAATCCAAATAACGTTGAGTTAGTTGCAGTGCATGAGAAGCAAGAAATTTTTGACCTAAATTTTAACAAGTGTCGGATTGTGAGTCAAATAAAACAACAATGTAAATTGAAAGGACTAAAAATTGCTCTGAAGAGGATGAGAAATTGAAAGAATTTTTTACGAATCGATCCAATCTATGAGCTTGAAAGTTAGAAAAATTGACCGATACTGACGAGGATAATACAAGAGGCTTTCTCTCTTCCGGTAATCCGTCGAAGGGATGGTCATCTCGCACTCGACGAGCGAAGGGTCGTCAGGTTCCTCGATAACGACTCTGTACTGACCCCTGAACCCGTTTTCCCTGTAGCCCAGTTCACTGGCCCAGATTAATTCCCCTTGAAATTGATTTCCGTCGATGAAGTACTTGACCTCAGGTCGAGGCCAGACGCCTTCGATGTCGCAAACAAAACCTGTGTGAGTACTGTTGTACACCATTGAGCTGATCCTCATGGATTTCTCTGGGACTGAGGAAGAATATAAATGAGAAGATTAATATTCTCTGAGACCTTGAGCCCTCTGGGGTCACATTGACCCCAACCATATTCAAATCCGAGTCCAAAATGACTCTAAAAAATTCAGGGTGATAGTTTGACCATTCCGAAATGTGGAATTTAAGTTACTTCATTTTGATTCGATTTCAAAATGGTGTGAAAAAATTATGAAGGCATCAATGCATGAAGAAAGCACTGAACTTTGACTGGAATAAGTAAAAGTCTTGCAATTTTCAATTCCTTTGCATGAAATTAGGATACAGCTCTGTCCGATTTTCAGGGTCGATTATGGGGTCATTTTCACCCCATGTGGCTAAGCTGTTGAAAAAATTTGACTTTAAAATATGGAAATCAACATAAAACTGTTTGTGGACCTGTCTTAAGACTTTAATTCTAAACGTGCAAGGAGGGTTTAATACCGTAGACTATCATCCGTTTCGTCTTCGCGTCTTCTCCGCTGAATGTGCTCACGCTGCAGGTGTAACATCCGCACATATCAACGGTGACTTCTCGCAATAGGATCGCAGAACGCGATCTAGGACTGCTTAGAAGCTCGACTGGGTACTCGGCGTGACCCTGGATCACACCGATGTCTTGAGGAGCCACTGCAACGTGATTCCACAGACGGTGGTTTTTCGACTTTAGTTTATCGATATTTGGCTACAAATATTACATTTGATGCTAGCGAATATCTGTTTTGGTGGAAAATGGGGCGATCATATTTGAATTTATGCACACCGAGGCCGAAGTTCGAACTATAGCAGCTCGAATCGTTGATTTTCTTTTTTTCTTATCATTTGTGCAGAATCTGAGCGATCCAATCGAGTCAAATAAAAACCAAGTTGGGGTTCGACGTTTCGACGACTTTCCGTCATCCTCATCGGGAACTTGAACAAATCTTATCGAGTAATTCTCAAAAACGTCTAGATTGAAGTCCCTATAAGATTTGTTCAAGTTCCTGATGAGGATGCCGGAAAAAAATATAAAAAAAATACAATCATCAGTCATGAAATAGCTATTAATCAACCCGTGTCAAGGAATCTACTGCGAGAGTTATACCCATATAGGTGATATTTCCCAGAATCAACATTTACCTCGTTCGCATTCAACACTAAAATTTCTCTGCTAAAACCGTCTTTATTAGTCTTGATTGGGCTTATGTGATTCCAGGTCGGGGGATTTCACCGTTTTACTATATTATGACGTAGTTTCATGTATACTGACGCGGGGGAATCCATTGGTAAATTAGGGCCCTTGCGTAAGGATCGATCTGGTAATTTTCATCGAAAAACCACTTAACAACGAGGGCAACGTAGTCTTCCTCCAATTCGTAGTCACATATCAAAGTAACTGGCCCAGTTCCGTTCCGTATCACGTTGGGTAAGTCCAGCTGGCTTATCCGGACTCCGTAAGTTCCTGCAATCAGAAATTCAATCGGGGAAATACCAGCGCTGAGATTTTTTGCTCGATCCATTACCGAGAATTATAGGTATTCAGCATCGATCAGCACGGAAATCCTGAAATTCTCTGATACCACTCATCGATCAATGTAAGACATGAACCGATGATTGGCGATGACATGACAACCTCGCTAAAAGCTTCCTGTTGTAATACCGTGAAGGCTTGCCAATTAGTCAGCGAGGTATTGGAGAACGCGTGGATGTATTTATGTGACAGGTACGATGAGTCGTCTAATCAACCATGAATGAAAAATAAAAGAAGAAACCTGATCCAACAAAAAATTACACTCTCGTGTGTATGCTCTCTCTCATTATAATAATCTCACGCCTGCAGAAAGTTTCGATACACTGTTAGAAATTTCTGTATTAAGTTTCATAAAATTTTTTTAACTTTTTCAATATTTGAACGTTCATATAACAGTTTTGAAAGTTCGAAATCATTCGGAAATTTCATAGCGAAGATTATACTAAATTTCATATACATGATGTTTCGAAAATTCGGCTGAATAATCATGTGATATGAAAATTCATGATAATTTCATTTAAAAATGGGTTTCCGATGCTACAATAATTGCCGAATCGGATCATAAAATATTGGAGAATGAACCAAAAAATGTAAATTTCAAGCTTTTGATCGGATGGACTATTTATAATTGACCGAAATACCTTTTGTCACTGAAAACTAAAAAAGGATCATAGTATGTTTTGAATCTCCAAAGCAGTTTCATAAATTTAATATAACCGTATCAATATTGAGATACAGTGATTGAAAACTATGTTTTTTCGATATTAAGACTAAAACATCAAATTTCAAGACGTTTTATATTAATTTCATTTAAATCACCAGGATTTGTAAATTTCATTCCTGTTTGTATAATGAATTTCAAGATATTTTTAACAGTGTACAGATGACAAAAAACTGCATTCAACAATATAGTTGAGACACTACAGTAATTAAAATTGCAGTGGTCCACCAATTTATCGCTATTGCGTCGTTGTTTTTCGTTGTCTTTCTCAAGAATCTCACGCTGGATCCTAATTACCCTCTAAAAAAGTTAATGTTACGATGATTTCGCGCTAATTGATTGTAAAAAGTCGGAAAAAAAGCACGAGAAACGAATTTATATGAATATGAGTCAGATCAATTATAGCCGTTCATCAGTCTGAAGCACCACATTCGCGGAGGATAATTCCTCGAAACGGGGAAAAACGTTGAGGAAACTGATTGTCATCTAATAACAAACCTTCACTATTGTAATAAAAATAGTAGTTATAATAAAAGAAATGTAATAGTTTGTTATTCATCACTAGTTTAATACAAACCTGAAAGAGCGAAGACCAGGGTGCAGCAGACAAGGGCTGTGACGATGATCGACGACATCCCTTGCGAAGAGAACTACGTCGACTGATCTAGAACCTCTTCAATAGGTGGGTAGGTTACTCGGGTCGTTGGTTATTTGGAATACATTTATCGCTTCGGTTCACAAGATTCTGCGCAATCCTGATCCAATATATCAATAAAATTTCTCATATTTTATTACCCCTTTAGTTCCTCGGTTTAGTTTATCACATTATTATTCATCGTTTCGATTCCCGAGTCTCATCGTCAAAAGTCGAGGACGAACTGAATCGAATGATATATGATTCTCAAAGAATTCAGGCTTTAGGTGTCTTGAATTAGTTTTGAATCAAAATTTAACGTTTGAGAAGAATTTTGGCCAGCGAGGATGTTGTTGATATAATGATATCTGCAGTCTATTCAACAAATGGAGATTACAGTGCCTCACAAACAATAATAAATCACTATAATCAGTCACTCAGATTGTTTATAGTCTGTTATGACAACCTCATAGCGTTGATCAATGTTGTTTTTTGTAATATAATTTATTAATGTATAAATAAGGGGAACCCTCTCAGTTAGTGATTATATGTCCAAGATAATTAACAAACCGGTACCAGCTGGTATGTACATAGTTCAAGATAGATGTACTACACTTCAATTTTTCGGAATCGTTTGGTATAATAGCTACAACTAAAACTTTACTTTTCAATATCCTGACCAGAAAGATCATTTCAGACTAGTTATACTATTTTAAATCGATTATAAATTGAGTTTACTAAAAATGTTGATGTGATAAATCATATAATGTTATGAACGAAATCATTATGTATGATTTACCTTGTGATTTCCTACAGATACATGGAAAAATCACATTATGAATCATATAGGCAGATATAATTCATCAAAAATCCATGTCATTTGTTTTATAATATATCTGAGTCATGCCTGTATGAATTATCACGTTATTTTTCACATATTTGTTCCAATTTACAAGATAACTCATACTATGAACGGACGAGATGATTCCGTTCATAACGTTATGTGATTTATCAATCAACGTTTTCACTAGGATTAGTGAATTTTCTCGGACTTGACGAACAAAACTAATCAATTAATTCTTCCTTTGATAGAAATTGTAAACCTCAGACTTCAGAGAGACTGAAGAAAACCGATAGAAAGAATCAAATTTTTGTTATTATCTATCTTCTATCTATCTTATCTTATCTATCTATCTATATATCTATAAAGGAACAAGTGGCATCAACGTATAGAAACTTGAAATTTGGGCAACATGTTCCTTTCCCTTCGTAAACACCCACTAAGAAGCGATTTTTCGAAATTCGCCCCACAAGGAGAATAAAAGGGGTAAAACATGTTTTCACGGATTCATGGATATCTCCTCGGCCCGATGAGATATTGACTTCGTTTTTGCTTCAAATTATTGCTTATTCAAATACCTAGAAACTGGTTTAAGCGTTTTTTGAAATTCGACTCCTAAGGGAATGAAAAGGTGTGAAACCAATTTTTGAGGCGCGCAGCGCCGACCGGGGTGGGCTCTACCATTCTAGCATACTAGACTAGAAAATACACAGAAATTCATTGAATTCAATCCTATAAGTCATCCGTGAAACAATAAACTATTATTTCTGTGTAATTTTGTGTCAAGAAATGATCGTTCGAACTCCAAATTCAAATCCGGTCCCGTAGCTGCCTTCAGACCAGGCCTATGCGCGCGCAGCTAAACTGTGTTCGATGTAGTGATGGCGATATTTTCCAATTGTATCGATATTTCGTATCAATACGTATTGATGGTCAAAGTATCGATACACACAAAATATCGGTAGCAAAATATCGATACCGATAATATCGATACTCCTTATACATATAAATAAAAACAAACAATGAAGATTAACTTTTTATTTGAATGCGACTTTTATAACAAAGTTATATAATATTGTTATCTAAATATTTTTCTTTTCAATATAGCGGTTGCTGAAATTCCGATCTGTTTTCCCGCCCGAAATATCGGACCCCGATATCAGTAGGTTTAGTATCGATACATGCAAATATCGTTACGTAAAGTATCGATACAATATATCGATATATCGATAGAAAAGTATCGATATTCGAAAATATCGATACTGTATCGCCATCACTAGTTCGATGCTCGATGGTCAGACAAGCGTCGCGGTGGAGTCGACGCGTGATGATAATTTTCAAATGAAAAATCGGTTACACAAAACTAGTTTTAAATATCAATCCCCATCAAATCTTCATCCAATTCCGAACAATAATAATGTCGGACAAAAAAGACGATCCTCGTGAGGTTCTGTCCCTGCTAAATTCTCTCGGATTCGTTGGAATAACGGCTCAGCAGCTAAAGGCCTTCATGAAAGGTACGATGCCAGTTTACTATTTACCACATCCTCATATTCACCACGAGAATTTATCTCCTCTCTCTCTATCCAGGGATTGGAATCAATTTTGTCATTTAAAAACGTCATCAACAATTTTTATGATACTTCATTCCTCGTTTTGAGGTTATGAAGACACTCAGATTCTAGGTTAGGTCTTCCAACGTTAGATTTTCAAACGAAACACCCGAATACGTTGAAATTCGACGAGATTTCGAATTGTTTTCAGAATAAAAAAGACGATAAATTGCTTAGAATAAAAAACGCAGGCTTTCGACGACTCTTTTTTCTTCTAGAAAATTCAACGCGAGCTTAAAAGCTCCGATCTTAAATATGCATAAAAATAAGCTCAATCTCTTTTCTCTCGTCAAAGTCTGCGATCCCCGACTGTATCTGGTCTGCTTTCTCCGTTTCCGCAGACTTAAAAATGCACAGGAAGATAAAAGAGCGAGAAAGACAGCAGTGGAAGGAGGAAACCAAGAGGAAGATTCTCTCCAGGCAGCAAGAACTCTATCGAGAAGTCTTGAAAGAGCACAACATCGAGAATATGCGATTAAACAACGAGAGCACGATTTCCTCGGAGTCGTCCACCTTCCACGACGACTCGTCCTACAAAGTCGTCACGGTGAAGATCCGATGCGTTCCGAAGGACAAGGAGAATCCTGAGGGCGAGGATGCCAGCGGCGGGAGAAAGAAGACCGCGGGATCTTCCAGGACGCACACTTCATGGGCCGAGGAATTCAGGCAAAACAGTCTGAGAAACGGCAACGACGACAACGGCTACAACACGAGCTCCTCCACCTCCACCTCCGCCTCGGTCGACGAATCTCACACGAGGCTAGACCGGTCCGATTACCAGAGCGCAGGGGCTTCTACGGACAGCACGAAGTACATATCTCTAGAGAAGCCGAGAAGAGGAGAAGCCGGATTGGGGAATTTGAAACAGTCGAATCTACAGCCTCAGAAGTATACGACTAGGCCCAAACCCTCGAGCTCCAGGCAAACTCTGAGGTCCGAGAGCCTGAAGCGAAGCCAGTCCGTCGGAGAACGGAGCGAAGCTCCCTCGAACCCACCGCCTTCCAGAAGCTCGGTTCAGTCGAGATCGAAATCGTGTAAGACTGAGAGCCTTGAAGCGGAAGGAATTCGACTTTCAGGGTGTCTATGAGCCCGAAGACACCCTGATTCTCGATTTTTCCTTCTTTAAGGATGTATTGGCCGTACAATCTCAACCAAAAATGATTCTCGTCGGCAAATCGAGTACTTTATGATGAGATAAAAATCGGAAAAAAATCAACCACGATAAAGATGATGAGAGTATTCATTTCGAATAATAATGATGCCCGAAAGTTAGCAATAAATTGTTCAAACAAAACATTGTTTGACAAATTCTCTGGTAACGTTATTTTTTTTCATCTCAAATCAATGCCCTAATTTTTCTGAACGCACATGCATTTTTTAAGAATTTTGTCACTACTTTGAAATTTCCGTTTTCGAAAATTTGTTAAGGCTGTATTTACGAAAATATTTGTTCCACGCTCAGGAAACTTCGGAATTGTAATCTACATCGTTTTCACAAAAACGTATCCAAAATTAAGAATATTTTTCCATTCAAAATTTGGAAATTTCCGAAATAGTGACAAAATTCTTAAAAAATTCATGTGTATTCAGAAAAATTAGGGCATTCATTTGAGATGAAAAAAAATAACGTTACCAGAAATTTGTTTAAACAATTTATTGATAACTTTTGGGCATTACTATTATTATAAGTTAATACTTTGATCGTCTTGATTGTGGTTGATTATTTTCCGATTTTTATCTTATCCCGAAGTACCTAATATTGTCGACGAGAATCACTTTTGGTTGAGATTGTACGGCCAATACATCCTTAATTAGATTTTTGACCCACAGCCTTTGAGTTATCGATAATTGCTTTCCTCCCGCAGTCATAAGGCCTTGGAGGCTCCAGCCAGAGTCCCACAGGTCTTCTACGAATACGAAATCCGACCCAGTCGCGCTCTATCAGAAGTACAGAGACGAGTGGAAGCAGCTTGCTCTACCCGGAGAAGAGAATCACGCGAGCGTTCGATGGGCCGTGAGGGAAAAGATGCTCGGGACGGACCCGAACCCACGGGTGAGATTCCGGTTCACACTTTTCATTGCAATTCATATATTTTTTTTATTTCCAGGAAACAAAGATCGTGGGAGCGGAGCAAAGTAATAATCTTGATCAATTTCAGTTGGATGTCAACTCGATTCGGGATATCAATCGCGATATAGAATATCCGAGTATTTTGGATTACAGAGAACGTAAAATTTACCGAAGAAAGTCGAGAAGAATAATTAGGGAGAGTTTTTTCAACGATTTTGAGTCCACGCGACGTAATACTTCTTCGGTTCGTCGAGAGCGCTTTACCTCTTTCAAAAGCGTATCGGAGTCATTTTTGGGCCTGAAATCGAGCGATAGCGAGGAAATTAGGGACCAGAAATTAAAAATCGAACACAAATTCAAGTCTGAATCGTTTTCGCGAAGAGTTGTTTTTGGGGAGAATTTAGATTCTAAAGAAATTAGCAGCGCGAAAGAAACCCTGGGGAGATTGGTCCGCACGCTGTTGGACAAAGACTTGAATTCTTACGTCGAGAGTTACAAATATACCAACAAATGCAGCTGCGTTTTTGAAAAGAAAAATTCTTGACCCGAAGAGAGAATATTTTAAAAGTTTATTTAAAAAAATTTGTATAGATTTTGATTTTGTATAATTTTGAATTTTTGTAATAAAATATTGACGGTTTTACACGACTCCGTAACGACTCTCTAATACTGATTAATTCGATTTTTCAGCCAATATTAAAAAAGTCTTCCAGTACATCAGCCATAAGAAAAAGATGATCGATGAGCCTCGATGAAGATCCTTTTTTTACACAGACTCAAGCATAATGCGAAAATTTAATTATTCGGCTCTCAGCCATTGACTCTAATGAAAATGTGATACCGTTAGAATTGACGAGAGTACACGAATGATATATTTTCTACGTCTATTTTAATCGATTTATAAGTGACGAGTAATCAGTTCAATTTTACTGACCAACTAATTCTAATTATAAGACACGCAAAATGCTCATTGTTTGTGTACAGCTGTAAATAATAACGAAGATGACGAAACAGCGTTAAATAATAAAATACAATTTTTTCAAACACTCGATTTTACCTCTTTTAATGAAATTTAATCTAAGATAACGATAAACATAATTTTGTACAGGATTACACTATGAGCTTCGTCGAGCGATTAGTTGCAGCGGATCCTCAATACTGACTCAGCTTGAATTTGCCCTTGACTTCGTGCTCGTTGATTCTGTTGAACTGGTAGAGAATCTTACTCTCGATTTCTCTCGCCGCGTTCTCGGTGAGAACGAGAGTGTCGTGTTTCAGCATACTGTAAACGTTCAACCCTGAAACAAGGAAACGGGGAATCAAATAACGGAAATCCCAGATATTCCTTATCAATTTCCGAGAAATACTCTTGTCAACGATGTAAACAAAGCGAAACCGCCGATCTTGACCACACGCATCGTATTCTCACCGTAAACCGGCATGAGGTTTATGTGTTTTATCATATCGGTAGCCAACGTTATATTCTTTGGCATTATATCGTGCGTGTCGACAAAGAGCACCGAGGGCCCCCAATTCCTCTCAAAAACAAGATCCTCTATGTATCCAGGCTCCTCGCTGGGTATCTCGAGGTTGTTAACGACGTGGAGATCATCCTGAGCGAATTTCACCGTCAGAGCAGAAGTCAGACCCAATACTCTAGTGTAGAATGGGAGCATGTAGAAGTGGGTCGTCGGCGAACGGGGACCGTGCGCAACTCCTCCCCCTCGCCATAGGGGGGATCGGATACTCCCGTGACGAGCTTTTCCCAGACCCTTCTGTGGCCACGGCTTTCTACCTCCGCCTCTGACCTCCGCTCGCGTTTTCGTGTGCGCGTAGCACTGAAATTGACGATTACCATGGTTCAAAAATCAATTTTTTACTGTTCAAGATAATCAGGGAAGACTTTGGAACTGAGGAGTTCTTATCAAACACTCGGATTGAGTATCAAAAATTATTGCTCTGACCCTCGCAGCGGATTCTAAGGGCTAAAAACCCCAAAAATGGTCCCACCGCCTGAATTTTCATCCGATTGAGCTCAAATTTGCTATATATACTCATCGTGCACAGCAGAGAGAAGTTGAGAATTGGCGTCAAGATCGGAACATTTTTGGCCAGAAACATGATCATGCGTGACTCGTGTTTCATACTTTCATACTGTGTCATGTTTCTATACCAAAAATGTTCCGATCTTGACGCCAATGCTCAACTTCTCTCTGAGGTGCACGATGAGTATATATAGCAAATTTGAGCTCAATCGGATGAAAACTCGGGCGGTGGGACTAGTTTTTAGCCCTTAGAATCCGCTGCGAGGCTGAAAGTAATGTTTTTTATCCTAAATTTGACTGTTTGGATGCATTTGTGATGATGAGACTCCTCGATTTCCAAGTCTGGATAGAATGGACTCACGATGAATCTGTACATCCGTTGCCACCTGATATTTTGATGAAGTATATCGACTCTGGGTTGGGCGCCGAAAACGTCGGGGTGTAGGTGAACGAGTCCGAGTTTCTTCTCTTTGACAGTGTCTAGATTTTCCAGCCAGACTTGTTTCGGTTTTTCGTAAAATTTTCCAGCGGCTATAACCTCGCTTGTTGATATGATCGGCTCGGTCTTTGGTTCCTGTTCACTTTCGACTACGAGAGAACTGAACCTTGCCATCCGGCTCGAACATCCCTCCAGCTTCGTCAATACGCTTCGGAGGAGAAACGACATGCTTCTGCGGTCACGACACACTAGATTATTCGACTATTTATTGATACACGGTCCTTTCTTCATCGAGGAAAGAACATAACCTCGAAGAAAAAGACTCGTCTACCTACGGAGCGAAGAGAACCTAACCTCAATTCGAAAAGATGGTAATTTTCGGCGCATGCGCAATGTGAGTCGATTCATGCGCACGCGCCGAACTCCGCCATCTTGGTTTTACTCGACGAATCGAATTAGAGGAGAAACTTGAATAAGAAAAGTCAGTGAGAAAAGTTGGTTGAACTTTACTAGAGATTTTCAATTTATGTGTTCTTTGTCGTTACTCTGTACATCTCTTCCTGATATTTTGGATGTTGTTGTTCTTTCTTTCTATAGAAGTATACGACAGGCAGGTGGTCTGTGAGCGTCTGTAATCAGAACGTAACCTAACCTAAAGTGAGGTGAAGGATGGTAAACAATTGATAGATATATCATATAGATTAACGAGATAGTGAAGATTTATTAGGTATCATGTTCGGAGACAAGGCATTAGAGCTAATAAAAGAGCTCGATCGTTCTGCGGACGGTTTGCCGCAGTTCAACGTGAGTCGATATAACATATTCTAAATTTTCTCATACAGAAAAAAATCTCTTTTTAGGTTATATTATATGTATATTAGTTTATGATTTCGTTAACGATGAACGTTTCGTTTATTATAGGATGATGCGATTCGACAGGTCATAGCAGAAATGCATGTTCTATTTCAAGCTAATCAAGCCGATGCGTTAGTAATCATTTTTTTTATTTATTTCATTTCCGTATGCAGGGTGAATTTCCATAATTATCGAACAGTCTGAAGTTGGCTAGAATCGAATTCGTTCAGGTCAGAACTGTCCGAACGCTCGTTTCTCGATTTTAGCCAACTTCAGACTGTTCAATAATCACGGGAATTTCACCCTGTGTGTTTAGAACCTCAGGGCTACTTGACGCTGCGCAGAAACTCGAAACTGTGTCAATTTCAGCTTCTGCGCAGGACTGAGTAAAAATAGTACTTTTCGATACGAGTGTGAAAGGATTGTTTTGACACGAGTGGAAATAGTATATTGTGCATCAAGTGCGGGAAGTTGGCGATTCCGGACGAGTGTGAGGTATGCCGGACGAGCCGAAGGCGAGTGTCGGCATTCACACGAGTTAGGAATCGCCAACCCGCACGAGATCCACATCCTGTTTTTTGTATAAAACCTGATATGGAAAGTCTGACTTCGCGGACTGTGGAGAATGTGCGAGATAGCTGATCCTCTTACCGACCGAGGACAGTGCTGGAATGTGGACATTCCGGCACTACTCTCGGCCGGTAAGGGAATCAGCCATTTCGCGCACCCTCTACCGTGCGCGGAGTCGAACTTCCCATGCAGGTGTTACGAAAAACAACTTTCGCACATGTATTGAACCAAATTTTATATCACAAACGCGTGTAAAGTCCGATTAGACGCACGCTCGCGTGCGTAAAGTCGCACTTTACGCACTGAGTGAAATAAAATATATTCCATCACTTGAAACTATGCTTTGTCGATTCTACTAGTTCAAAAAAACTGTACCTATCAAAAATGCAGTTCAGAAAAACTACATCCTGACTTTTTTGGTGGGAAACAAATAAACGGCCGGAGGAATGATTGGGAAACGGTGTTTATTTTTTTTTAGAGACATAGCAGCAACGGATCACTCCTATTACGCATCGGTGCAACTCCGTCACGAGGCATTGAGCCGAAACAAACGTTGCATACTGGCGTATCTTTACAACAGGTTGAAAAAAATCAGGCAAATACGATGGGAATTCGGAAGTATTTTACCTCCCGAGATCAAATCCCTATTTTCTGAATCTGAAGTACAGTGGTTCTCATCTTATAGCAAATGTTTAGCGACTTATATGAGATCGATCGGCGATAGTCACGGGTTGAATTTGACCACCGACATCACGCCACCAAAGTCACTTTACATCGAGGTAATATTTCGATCATTGATAACATTCGTTATTGTCCCACACTTTCCTGTATATTGTGACGTTCTTCCTTTTTCCTCGACCGTATAAATACTGAAGTGCAAAAAAACATCCTCTCGCTAAATTCTTCCTCATCGTCCTCCAAATCGATTCGACATTTTTACATCCGTGTCAATGTTGAATCAGAGGTTGAAAATATCGTGAAAAATGTTAAGGTATGACGTTATCCGTATATCATCTTGCAGTACGATGAACAACATTGACTTATGGTCGCCGTTTTTTTTTTTCGTAATTGGAAAAATAGGAGGAAATAAAATAAAAGATACGGTATTTCGTCGAATATTCTAGACACTGTGTGAGAGCATCGAAGGAAGTAATCCGTCGATGCTTATTTTCGTTTTCCTCCTCGTTAATTTTCATTTGCTATAAATGACCAAGATAAATATTCTGCAATTTCAGGTCCGATGTTTGGTCGATTACGGAAAATTTGAACTCGAAGACGGCGAGGTGATTATACTGAAAAAAAATAGCCAATATCTACTGCCACGTGCCGAGTGCGAAGGTCTGGTCAGACAGGGTGTCTTGCAGCACGTAATTTCTTGAATCGATTGACCATCGACTGATCCTGACACCTGGAGACGAATGTTGTACAATTATTTTGCAATTCGCACCCTGAGTGAAATGTTGAATAAAGTACTTATACCTGATTTGATATCAATATTTTCCTTTCTTTCCTCTTTTCAATACATGCGCCGCGCTTTGTCATTGTGATAGCGGAATTCCAATGACTGATGTAATTATCGTCTAAAATTGAGACCACGGAATCATCGTAAACTCTGGTAATTTTTATGACTCATGATGTGCAAAATAATATTTCGTAGTACACGAGCATTAATTGTCGTACAATTAATTCACAAATGAAAATGACGAAGCGGGTATTTCAACCTCGGTTTCTGTACGATTCAACAACAATCCGTGACCCCGTATTTTCCAATTCACATTGACGACCCTCATCCGCAACGTTGACTGCTTCGATATGCAATCTAATGACGTGGAATGCAGGTCAAACAAGTCGACTGATTAAAGCCATTCGTGGATCATCGATATAATCATCACCGTGTTGAGTACACGATGAATTGTTGGAAATCATTAATTACACACATCGGAGCACGAAATGAATTCGTTTCAAGTGCAAAATGGACCAAGATGACGACAATCAATATAATCCGTGGAGCCATGAAGCCGAGGGGAAAGTAACTCAAGAATTGAGTGACACATTAATTCCGGGGGTTGGAATAATTCAGAATGATTCCTTCAATTCAAATCAGTTCGACTTAATTCGGATCAATTTAACCTTGGTTCAACTTACAATTAATTCAAGTCAATTAAATTGATTTCAACCGAATTCCACTTGAATCAACTCAATTCTACTTAATTCAAGTCAATTCAAGTTCATTCAACTCAAATCAACTGGATTCCACTTAATTCAACTTAATTCATCAGGATTCCACTTAATTCAATTTGACTGAAATGAATTCAACGTAATTCAACAAGATTCCACTTAATTCAACTCAGTTCAACTTAATTCAACTTGGTTCAACTCAATTCAACTTAGTTCAACTCAATTTAACTTAATTCAAGTCAATTCAACTTGTGAATTATGAATTATTTCGTGGACTATTATATATATGTATATTGACAGGTCATAATTCAACGAGTTATTTTTCCCCCTCGCCGTGCTGAATGTCTCAAAATTTATCTGCAGCGATGCAAAGCGACCCATTTCGGAAGAATTTGCGAACATTCGAAAGAAAATCTGCCCTATGAAAGATGGATATTATAAATCCCATCATTGTGAGTCTTCGAACGGTTCTTCGCGTAGCCCTTGAGCAAAATGGCAAAGAAAGGGAGTCAGGAAGAAAGAACTTTGACCAAAAAGTAGGAGGGTCCAAAGGTCCGCAATAAACCGATGGATCCTTTTGGCAGACACGGTCGCCTCCTCGACGTCGGTGGTCATATAAGCCGAGTTCGAAACCGTTGAAACCATCAAGGCCGATATCTGGCATGTGGCGAATTGTAAAATTTACGCCCCCACGGCCGGGGCCCAGGGCACGGCCTCGATGTCTCGGTATTTCCCGAATAACTAAAGCATGGCCTGTGCCCAGGCTGCAGGCCAGACCAACAGGAATTTCCTGCCTGGCAAACCGTTCCTACCATCCTAATGGCCGACAGATGCGAGACATACGACAAAGAAACGCTTACGGCCAGTAAAGAACGAAACGGTTCAGTCGGTAGAAGCATTCACTGGCCTGCGGTAATACCGCTGCAAGTTTATCCTCGTTTTTGATGTCAAAGAAATAATAATATAGTACGATAATTAGGCAACAATGTATATTTTTTATTAACGAGAGTGTATCTAATAACTGCACATTAGTTCATCGACTATTTAAAAAAAAAAAATGTATTTTTTTTTTAATTTGATTTATTGATACAAAGAACTAAATTAATGGTAACTCTTTGATATCATGTGCGATTCCTTCGGCTCCAACTGAAGATAACTCTGAGAAATGCAATCCTTAATGCTGCAGAAGAGGATAAACGACTTTCTAATCAATATCGGCGTAACGGCAGGTGAGAATATTGACTAATTCTGAGCGTTAATTGATTTGTGACTTTTTTTTTAATTATGCAGAGTCTATTATCGACGATTCAAATTTATGCGGTATGAGAGGAAGATTTATTTCCTTATTAGAAGCTTGCAGAGGTATCGACCCTGACGCGTGATCGCAGCTTCCTATTGAACTGATGAGATTCGCGGCCTTGTCGATTCTGAAATATATTCTGCAAACATTCTCATGCATAAATGAATATATTGAAAATTCCGGATTTAAAAAACCCCTCCGGTACAAAAGGAACAGAAAAATTGAATATAAATAAATAGAAAGTGAATAAACGTTGGGGAGTTTCAGAGGCCAAATCGGACTTATTATACATTTATGAAGTCAATCTGTGAGGGATTCTGTATATCCACAGAAACTGCTGTATAGGGAAGGTCGTGCGATCAGTAGAAGAGTTCCTTGACACTAATTATTATGTGATACGCGCGCGCACGCTAAAATTAACATACTACTAAAACGTCGAATTTAAAAAATGAACCAGGACAGAACTCTAAGTTGTCTAAAAGTCGTCGTATGGACGTCAAATGTCCCACTTTTTGACGTCCAAATCTCGCCGCAACTCTTGAAGACGTCTTTTGGTCTGTTATAAACGTTTTTTTAGAGTTGAGAGGATATTTAGACGTCAAAAAGTGGGACATTTGACGTCCATCTTACGACGACTTTTAGACAACTTTGAGTTCTTTGCTGTCTGAGGTCACGTACAGCGAATCCATGGAATATTTGTCCGAATCGATTAGAAATTTCCACCACCTAAGTAAATTCCGAGAAAATTCCATGGAATTTCAAACATATTAGGAAATTAGGAAATCAAGATCATATAGTTGATTATAACATACGTCGAGGTTATCGTATTATTTTTGTCCATCGAAACGCGATAATTTCCGCTATATTTACTTGACCTTTAGCCTGCGTTATAAATGATCATATTTCACAGGTGTGTAAACTTGTAATATATCCGTTCACTGGTCAATGTAGAAAAAAAAACTCAAGGATATACTGAAGGAAATGATAATAAATTAAATATATCTGTATATACATATCATTTTTTTTCATCTGACGCCCATTGACCTTATAATATTCTACATACTGACGTCAATCATTCGGTCAACCAACCAACAGCGACGATTATTTTTTTCCCTGTCGAAAACTTTGATTATTTCATTCAGACAAACTGCGATTGGACTTTTTCTGACCAATATTTTATGTACTTTGTATCCGTCAACACCTACTTTTGACTTGATGTGAAAAACCTGTGGGAATTTCGGAGCAATCTTATTGTTAATTCCAAGACATTCGATGTATGGCTTGTGGTCAGACTCGCAATCAGACAGCAGAAAGAAAATCAGAGACTCAAACTGCACTGTCTCGAATCATTAACATCGTGAAATTTGAATCTGTTACATAAAGACATTTGCGTCATTAAAAAAAAAAAACAAAAACAAATTTTGTACTCTATTATACCGAGACTTTATGCGTTGGGAAACGTTGATACATTTTTTCCTCCCTGTTTTATATCAGTTTCCAGTTCATTTGGAATTTTTACAACTTGATCAAGGTTATTTTTTTCCCTATGGAGTTGATACTCGGAGCTGAATGGAAAAAGAACCGTAATTCCTTTCCTTATAAGTACTTCGCAGCGTTCTCATTTTTCCGTTGTGTCCAACGTACTTACTTAACTTTATGCACGTAGAAACCCACAAAGATATCGGATTTAGAGAGTTGCAACGCGATATCTCTCGCTCAGGGTTTTCCCAGGTAGGATACACTGTACATGACTATGATACACGCTATATAGTACACATATATGTATACACAAGTATACGGAGAAGTCATGCACCGCAGGTCGTCCATCGATTTAGGACAAAGGATGACCCATTCCTGCCGGTGCTGCAGGTGCTCGTATGCTATTATGCTATTATATAGCTCATGGTACTTGATACGCGATTGTTTCATGTATGTACCACAATATTTCGATATTCAAACAATCACGTAGGTACAGTACATAGAAAGATACATACAAGAATGTTTACGCCAATACCAGTGAATATTATCCTCAGATTATAATAAACAGTCTTAATTAATTTGTGGAACTGTACTATATATACAGGGTGAATTCTCAACGACTGAACAATCTGAAGTTGCCAAGAATCGAGAAATGAGCTTCCAGACAATTGAATTGGTTCATTAAACAGTCTAGAAAGACTGTCTCTTGATTTAGGCCAACTTCAGACTGTTCAATCGATAGGAATTCACCCTGTATACTGTTATCGTCTCAAAGCATTGAGACTCTCAACGCTCAATTGTTTATTATACAGGGTGAATCCCTAACGATTTGGAACAGTCTGAAGTTGGCTAGAATTGAGACACAAGCCTTTCGAGTACTTTAGACAGTTCTAAAACAATCGAACCCGATGTTAGCCAACTTCAGACTGCTTCACGTCGTTAGGAATCCACCCTGTATAAATAATTGCCGTGTATATTAAGTATTAGGTGTATAGCCGGGATTTTCGGTTAGGTTAGGGTAACGTAGTCACGTGCCGATTGATATAATTCTGTGGTAGGTATATCTGCGTATGAGAAATGTAACGATCAAATTGCATTGTGGAAACATCTGACCACGCTTCTTCTTATATTCCGTAACAATACAGACTGTGATAACGATCCTATAGCAGAATATGCGATATTATCGTAAAAAAAATTTCCCGCGCATTATTACATTCTATCATGTTAAACACCCATCAACGATAGATAATAGATAATACCGCGCGTGACGACCGCACATAATAATCGACACCAAAAATCAATTGACTGTCTGACAATCAACGATATTTTATTACGAAATATAGTACACGTGATCGCTGAGGAGTACCTCGCTTATCGAAATATTCGGGGGAATTCCGTGGATCGATCGCATTCTTAATAATCTAGTAGAAATGTGAGGTTTAATACTAGGATATACGAAATGTATCGAAACCTTGGTCGTGACACGCGACCAGTACGGGGCAGCGGTAGGACGTAGTTAGAAGAAATAAAGAAAAAAAGAACCAACGAAATACAGGTTTTTCCCCTCCCACCTTACGGCCCGTCCGCGAGCGGCGCTACAGGCACGTAGGCAGCCATTACCCATGTCAGTCCGTTCTGAAAAGCCATGCAGGCGAGTCCAGCGCTTCAGTGTTGAGTGACACACAGAGGAATACGACAGAGCGTGATTATTATATCGTTTAAAGTACAAAAACCGAGAAGGGTGGTTATTTTTTTAATTTCAACTAAACGAGTTTCGACGATCGTTCAATCTCAGTGGTTATACTCTGTGCCTCTCGAATTCGCCACATCACACACCAACGCAACGCAACGCAACGCAACGCTCCGAAACGGATACAAAACTAGAATTTTTTGTTCCAACGACGTCGATACGATATTTTTTATTTATTATAAACAAGTTATAAATATATTAGAAACGATAAAACGAACAAACGCGAAGTGTCGAGCATATATATGACACAGGTCCGCGCACCTAACCTCTTCCGAGTTTTTTTCTTCGATTTTTTATACGAGATAACGAAAATTGTGGAATCGATACGATAAAGATATTATGAAAAATTCTACGTTTCTGGTTCACGAAATATTTACGGTAATAAACCGTAACGAAGCTAAGTTAACTACGTAAAGAAACTTTCCGAGTCCATAACCTAAATCCTAGACGCAGATAAACTGAATTCAAATTTTCTAGTGTGAGTGATTGAAAGAAAAAAACAATTGAAACACCGAATTTCCCTCTACGAAGTGAATAAAAAACTACTTTGTCAAAAATGTGGCAGTCATGGAACGAGAAAAAAGAAGGCAAGAATGTTGCAGATGGGGATAAGAGCCACCAGTTTGACTCTGGTCACGTTGATTCCGGCTTCTTATCCGGCACAATCAACGTCTCTGAGGAGTTTGAGATCGACGTGGTACAACCGGAGGATAACGTAGCTCCCGAACCGTCGGTTGCCACCGAATCAATGAGGGCCGACAGCGGAGTTGATCTCGGAATCAGCGAAGACCTCGGCAATCTCACACTGAAACCCTTCACCCCTAATCCACTAAGTGGAAAAGTACAGTCTGAACCTACCGCCGAGTTGACGCCGGTAACTACGCAACGTCATCGCGAGACAGCTACGCAGAATATCAACTTACAGATACAGAGGCAACAAATTCAGAACCTCCACGAATACTACATGCAGGATGACGACGGAGACACGTAAGCATCTTGGTTTTTTTACTCCGTTTCATCATGTTCTTGTTTTTTCATATCGCTTTTGCTTATCCGTCGCGCTGATAAGCATGGCGCCATCCTTAGGACCGAACGAAACTCTTGTTTGCTGTATCAGAGACAGATTACGTCCATTGATTCACCAATTCGAGGCAGAGTCAAAGATCGAAGATAAACTCGCGCTAATATGTCCTTGGGTTTTCCCACGAGTGACAGATCTGAAGACTTGGTCTTCTTAACGTAAATTTCACCGATCCATTTTCCTGCAATGCCTGACTGAAGCTGACTCAGCAGATGCGAAGAATAGATGGTCACCTAGTAGACGCCATGGGGATTAACTAATGCATTTCACATTGTAACGACGATAATGAAAGTGAGAGTTCATTGTAGTAGCACGAAGCCACATTGGAACCGTCTATTTCGTAAATTGCTGAAAAACTCTATGAAGTAGCTGTTATTCTAGCATTTCGGTAACTCCTCGCGCCAGGCTTGGTGGCTCTTAGCGGCAACCCATGAAGCAGCGTTATTAGACTTTTTTGTACCCCCAGAAAACCAACGGTTACTGTTTGTAAAGGGGTTCAATTGCACAAACAGTGAAGTACTGCGTAGCGACGCTCTCTAAAGTTGGAAAATCGGTTTCCCCCACTAACCGAAGGGTCTTTTCTATTTTCCAGACCCTTGCACAACGCCATTCTACAAGGATTCCTAGAAGTGGCGTTGAGACTGATCAAAATAGCCCCTCAACCGCGTCTCTTGGATATCGTAAACGACGAGCATCTTTCCCCGCTGCATCTGGCGGTGATAACCCATCAGGCAAGAATCGTCAGGAGTTTAGTACTGTCCGGGGCTAATCCTGCACTCAGAGACGGAAATGGAAACACTGCCCTCCATCTGGCCTGCAATTCGGGGGACATGACCAGTGCGAGGGCACTAACAGACCCTCTGTCTTCGTCGGAAAAGAGGTTCTCCGCACATGGACGACCGGTACCGGGTCTCCCCCAGGACCTCGAGCAAAGAAACTACCAAGGTGAGAATTTCGATGATTTATTATACGAAGTATGAAGTGTTATTTTGGTCGTATACAGTATGACTGACTCGTTGGACATCCTAGAATTGCTGGTGTCATTGTTTTACCGCAAAAAGCCTAGTAATCCATGACGTTACGTTACGAGGACGCGTGTCTCTGCAAGAATGTCGTCTAAAAACCGCAATCATTGGTTTATGCACTTGCTAATCCCTAGTATAATTGTTACGCGAATTTCTATTTATGGTAAACAGTTTGATGGTAAAATATGTATGCGATTTTCGCTACTGCGCTATGATGGGAATTTTTTGCCGATGAAATCATACGTTTAATAAGCTATTGCGGAACTGGGGATTCCCCGGCAATGACGACATGTAAATGTGTTTTCGGTATGTACGTCGATTTCATACACCTCTGTGTGCGTGTCTTGCTCATACCGATATACGAAGAGGACGTTATTTATTTTCACTTTTTATTTAAGTAACTTATACAGTACGTAGGTTGTTCGATACTAGACACATTATTTTTTAACCCAGTCACGGTCATTTGGACGCGGAATACGTTCGATATAATATAATTTAAAATCGCGCCAGACATTCTCGCATATATTTCTTTTTATTCGATTGGTCAATTTACTACACATTCGTCGTTTTTTTCCATTGTTGAAACTGCATCAAAGCTTCTTCTTTCCGTTACGTATATACGCTTGAATTTATGTTCAAGGTCAGTTCTAAGTCACTACCTACTTTACTGAATTAGCGTTCCTTACCCCAATGATAATGATATTGACACGATCGTTTCTTTTGCTTATGATTAAAGATAAAAAAGGAAGAAAAATTCCCGTTATTCAATTCGCTCGATTGTACCACAACGGACTTCCCAGCTATCTCAAGATAACAGGGCGTCAGAGTTGACACCGTATTTTTCCAGCACTAATTTCAGCTTCATCGTTTTTTTTTTTCGTTTTTTTTTTTAATCGTTGTTTTTGTTTATCAATTTTTATCCGTATTTTGAATAATTGATGATCCAAGTTTCGTAATTGAATTATTGACTCGTTATCCTCATTTTTATTCTTCTATAGCGATAATGCTAGGCTCGATTAGGAGCGTTATCGAATAAAATATGGCGGTCCATTAGTTCTTTGGAATTTCGAATCACCATTCGAGAACGACCAGACTACTACGTCGCTATTTAATACAGTTCATACACAGCTTTCCTGATTGACTAAGTCGTTAAGTGGAATTCATTTGTGATTTAGTCACTGGAAATACCGAGTCTCATCTTCTGCCTCGCTGTCTCGTTTCAATAATGACACAAATATTCTAGAATCTTTTTCCAAATTCCTGTTTTTCTTCGGTTCTTCAATCATCGACTTTTACAATCTTCAAAAGATCCTCGATAGAATAGAAACAGAAACAAAAATGGGCAGAAATTTAGTATCGCGTCTCTCAGGCTCAGGTATACCTGTAAAGGAAAGGGTCTTGATGGATGGCCATTTTGACCAAAGTCCCCGAGTACCCGGAAGGTGCGAATATTAGGAAGTCTGAAATTTCTGGAAGCATCATGGCTCGATGATCGTTTCTCTTCGAAACACGAAAGTTATCCTTATTTTTCGTGTCCATTACGAAAGCCCGAAGGCACCTGCTAATTGTCAACATCTTAGCTCCGGGGAATTCCGACAATCTTGTTTAGCCGTATTTTTTAACAGGTGCGCTGATTGATTAGATTTAACCCAACTTTCTTCTTTCAAAATTGTATTCAATACAAATAAAGAAAAACAATTAAATGTATATAAATATATATTGCGAAACAACGTTGAGAAACGGAAGAAGAATAGTTTACACCGGATATTGTGATTTTTATCACAAACCACAGAAAAAAAAAATATATATATAACATTCCGGGGGTTTTGTTTTATCATATAAAAATTGATTATGATACGTTTTTATCTCTTTTTTTTTTTTTTTTTTAATCACTTTCAAAATCACGGTGATGAACCTCATTAAAAAAAAAAAAAAAAAAAACAAGCGATATTTTTCATAGTCAGCTAGAGAGATTCTTGAATAATGATCGTGAGCCGCATCGTCGCTTCACGAAGTTTTCTACATAATATGACACATCAACTGCAGGAAGTAAGAAACTGTGAGAAGATCAACCCAAGAGTAACGGTGATCCGTGGTCTCGTAGCATGTGTAGAGGTAATTAGCGCGTAGAAATCTTGTTGAGTGTATTAATGCGGGGATTCCCAGCCTCGGAGTTGAACGATATGCACAATGTTCAAGTATCGCTGCTATATCACTCGATGAATAAAAATTAATATCTGTAATAAATGAAGCTGAAGCTAGCAGTGTAAAATTTGAATTTTCTCGCATGAATGTTTCCGGTAGAACCGGAAGTGTGGAAAAATGAGGTAAATACCTGCGTCTTGTATGTGTAATAAAAAAAAAAATGAGGGTCAAACCGCAATCGTGTCAATACCTCAGGTTTATATACACTTCCGGGGGAGAATCCTTCCAAGAAATTTTAAGTTTCTCATTCAATGGAAAGAAACTCAAGCATACTTCTGAGAATATTCAGAAAATTAAAAGTGAAAGTGGTAGAATGTATACAGACTGAGTTTACTCCGGGTCCGAATGAGGGAGGGGCTTATCAATATCGGCATATGCCGTCCATACTAATAAGCCCCTCCCTCGATCGGAGCCGGAGATAACTCGCCCTGTATATGACAGAGTTCGAAATACTGTATGTGGTGTGTAGATTCTTTACATAATTATATCAATGACATCGTATATCATCGGAAACATCGCCATTGTCGAAACGAGTTTTTAGCCAGAAGCTATAACTACGTATCAATTATAAGTGTTGCAGCTCAGCATCCTTCTTCTTTATCACTCTGTTAATTAACACGTATTTATCTTCTACTTTTTATTTTATTTTTTCAATACTATTTTCACAATCGTGACGTGTAACCTTAATGCGATAACGGTAAAGGCGTTTTTAGACTGACGTGCAGAGATTATGAATTTATGTAAAATGTAGTAGCAAGAGGTATATAGGAATAGGAAAGTTTTTCGTTAAACTTTCCTCTTCACAATCAGTTGTATGAATAACGAGATACGTTAATTATCATTTTTAATCAATTGGAATTGATGCATTGGAAACTAATTAAGTTATATTGTGTGAACTCCGTTAGCTACAATATAATCTATGTTGTAGACAGATTGTCTGCAACCGCGAGGTATGTACGTATAGTGAAAGTTACAATGACTGTAGCTAGGAATGATAGTATCAGGCGCAGTTCAATGTCGTACATATCGTGTGATATGATTGGCTTGAATAATCTGTGTAATTTAAAAATTGATGTACAAAAATAGAAGAAAGGAAAAAAAGAATCAATGGTGATGGAGCATAAAATTTTATGTAATTGTAATTGTAATTGTAATTGTAATAACACCTTTAGCGATACGGGTTCGTCGATTATTATGTGTACATAAATGATGAAACATAGAATTTTTGTTGTCCACTTATAATCTCGTTACATACATATTATCGTAATCGATGTAATCTGGTTTTCCCAACTTGCGATATTGTGTATGTATGTATATATACATATATATAATAGTACATATCTATTCTCGATATTTACCTCTGCATATATACATGAAAACTTTTGTAATCTATAAAATCCCTATCTATACGATATCATGTAATACGATAATTATACCTATATAAAGAGTTTTTTTTTCTCATGGGGAAAAGAGGGGAGATAAAAAGAATCTCTGAATCTTTGATACTTGAGAAAAAAAAAGATTTTGAATTCATTTTTAGGATCAAATTAATAATTTTACACAATTATCAGATGAGAATGTGAAGATAACATCTATCTGCGACAGTCCTAGGCATTCATATATGTATACGTATATGCAGTGCAGATTCCGTTACATCATATATGCGTCGTGGCATGACGTTTATTCAGACAGAAGTATCGTCTCGAAACAACCAGATGTTTTTTTGACATTTAAAAATACGTATTCGGCTATTTGCGCGAGCCACAGCATTCTCGGTTAGGGAGTCGGGAAACCCCACATTGGCGGAGATACTAGGGGAATTGTCTAAACCGTATATATCAAACGTTCCAGACATTATCTTTCTTTTCTTTTTTTAATTCAATTTTATCTAATCTCTGTTGCTCAAATTTTTATTTTTTTTTTCACTCAAATAAAAAATGTATATTTGAGAAATATTGTCATTATCACTCTTATCAAATCCCGTATTGATACTACTGTCGATCAAAGGTCGTAGGTTTATTTCGAATTCGCGAATTTCAACCGCAAGAAAGTGATAAATGATTCTCGATATCGTTAATCTCGTTGTAAAAAAAAAAAAGAATTAATAATATTGATTCGTACCCAATATCATAATAGTTGATTTTAATTAATTATATTGATGATGAATCGTAGTATAGCGAATAAAGAAATAGAAAATTGAAAAAATGTCTGCCTCCACGCAATACCTACACGGATAATGTCAATCTTGACAAATGATTTTGCGACGCCTATGACTTGGATTTTCCCAAACTCTCTTATATACGCTCATAATATATATATACGTGTGTACGTGTACCGCGCAGTGCGCATTTTATACTAACAACCTATACCTATCCTACTCTTATTCACCCACAGCGATAACTCGAGCTGTGTGGTGTGCAGTCAAGGACGTTGTGAAATAATTTTTTATCTTCTTACATGCAGTTTTTTTTTTTTTTTTTTTTGTAGCTGAATTATTTATAATTGCAATAAATTTTCTTCTTTATCTTCATTACTTTATTATTTTACACAATTTTTGTTATTATTATTCTTTATTCTGTGGTAAAGACGCCAATGGTAGGACTAGCGGTAAGAATTTAGGGTGTTTAAATTTAGCAGTACAGGTTTGATCGGCGCGAGCCTAGTTTGGACCGCAGGCGTACAGCCAAAACATCTAACGCGATGTTGACTCACCCGCCTTCTCCGTTCTTAACTTCTTCCTAGTTCTGATCTATATCTGTATAGTTTTCCGTTGAAAACTTTGAAGGCATGCGATCATACCGGTGACGTACAGCGTCCTGTTCTATACCGACGGACAAGCTGTTTACACAATCTGTCATAAAAAGAGACTACGACGGTTGAAAAAGGGTGAAATTTATACTTATATCGTATTTCGAGGAAAACCACGTCCACTACTCATATACTAGGTCAAGTCGTAGAGTTTCTTTTATGAAAGACAGTCTATATATATTATTTGAGACTGGCCATCCTCTAATAGCTCTTTGAACATAAGATAAATGATACGTGTCTTTTTTTTTGTTCCAGGTCAAACATGCCTTCACACAGCTGTAGTAGCGGGCCACGTCGATATGGTGAGACTTCTGCTTCGTCACGGTGCAGATTTGGACGCCGGTGAATGGCTAGCTGGAAGAACGGCGTTACACTTGTCCATTGAGCGTCATCGTACGTCGGTGACGAATTTCTTGCTCGGAGAGTGCAAACCTCAGTTGGAGGCTTCGACCTACGCCGGTATCACGGCTTATCAGATAGCAGCTTGCGAGGACAACGTACTTGCCACACAACTCGTTAGATTAGGAGCCAAACCGCATCCGCCGCCTGAATCTGAATCGGACGATAACAGCGATTCGGAAATGAGCGAGGGATCGGAGGACGAGGGAAAGGGCGGATTGCCTTGTCGCAATAACAACATATCACAGAACTGGCAAAATTTCAGTCTCAGGGCTTAGGGAGATTTTGAGATACGAGGGACCAGGACGTCCCGGTTGATTAATTTTCCCTACGTCACCTGAATATCTTTTCTTTTATCTTCTCGAGGAAATAAGGAGACGCGCATAGAAACCCGGACGATCTTGTCGATCCTTAATCGAGGTCGAAAGATCGGTTATATATCCATTACCGAATATGACTGCGGAATGGATCAACGATGATCGACGAATGTAATGTTAATTAAATGAATTGACGATTTAGTAAATGGAATGAAAACATATCTTGAGTTTTAAATATACTAGGTCAAGTAATTCGATTCGAGACGAGGAAACGATTGAGTTTCGATTAAATATCGATCAAATATGTTGAAAGTTATTCAAAATAAGTAACGGGAGGGAGAATATTTTGTGACTCCGTCGAGTGACTGCGAAGCCGTGATAATAATAATGAAATGAAAACAAACAAACAAACAAAAACGGACATATTTATAACTCGGACGATGTATAAATAATATAATATTGTGAGAGAGAGACTATAAATAGGTTGACTATAAATAATAATTAATAGAAATATATATATTGAAACAAAAATTGAAGAAAAGATAAATTCACTTTATAGACACTTCCCCCCGAAAAAAAATAAATTAATAACAATTATAGTGGGAGGAGTTGTGAGCTGAGTGAATGATTAAAAATGATTAGGTAAATTGAATTAATAAATAATCATGATAATTGTGTTATTTGAAAATTATCCTGTTGGATGATTTTTAAGTTTCATTTTTTCATCATTATATATATGTAATATAATAATCACGATCCTTCATTGTAAATTTCCTTCTCTAGAGAGAAACACAGCTAACTACGAGATCCCCCATTGTGTCCCCCATAGTACCATTTAATAAAGATATTTTGTACATAGCCATCGAGACCACCCCCCCCTACTAGGAAATTAGGTATCAAATTATTAATTTTTAGTAATTATTATTATTATTAATATTATTTGTGTTATAAAATTATTATCATTATTATTATTAATATTAATAGTAACGACGATTATATTTTACAATTAGTAATAAACAAAACGTTCGTAAAAAAATTGAAAACAAACAAAATTTTCGTTCTTATTTTATTTATAATACCTACTTTTATATCATGTCATATAACGAATTTTTTTCTTTTTTTTTTACTGACGATAAGGAAAGAAAAATTAATGTCTAATCTTCTAAAAAATTATTAGTATTATGTCGAATTTTTTTCGTATTTTTCTTTTGAATCAGTAATTTCTCCACTTGGGATAAATTCCATTACGAAATCATTAAAGAACTCGGGGAATTCACTGGGAATTAATTCTTTTTTTTTTCAATTTCAATTTTTGTACTACATAGTATACAGCCTGAAATTAGGATTTTGCACGTTTTTTTTTTTGTCTTTCAATTTCATATATCAGTAAAGTTTGCAAAAAAATAATTAGGTCATATTTTTTCTTTTCTCAATTGAAACAAAATTGAACGAAATAGAACGGATCGAAAATTACTACGTTGTGACGTCACACATGCTAAGATAGCAAAAACGCTGGAATTCAATTGCCCGTAACTTTTGTGATTATCATCATTAACGAAAAAAACACGACCTAATTATTTCAAGCTACTCTACATTATAGCATATAAAAATCCGAATGAAAAGAAAAAATTTTGATGCAAAAATAATACATTTTTATGTCTAAAAAAAATTTCACTCAGAATTGCATCGCACCAGTGACCTGGACGTACGTAGAGCAGCTGTTTGCCAAAAGGCGTAACATACCTATAACTCCGCCGTTTCTTTTGACAATTTTTATTTTATTTTTTTGTTATATATTTTTTCTTCATCTTCTCAGCTCTTTTCATATATCTTTTCGTCTTTGATGTATGTATGTTATGTACGTACGTACGTAGGTATCTCATCTGAGTAGAAAACATGAGGCCATGCCGGATGACGTCAATCTGAGATTCCGTACGCAAGTATCCAATTGTTGTTAATAGACAGTGATGTAAACTCGCGGGTTGATTGATAAAATATTTAATTTGATAGCCAATAAAGTCACCGACTGTTATTGTTTATCGATTAAATTATTCTTATTGATTGTCAAGGTTTTATTTTCTTTTTTTTTTATCTAACGAAACTTTACCAACAATTTTGATGCGAAAAAAAAAATTGTATTAACGTCATGCGCAGATAGAATCATCGAATCATACACATTACACACTTTTTCTTCATCGTATTCATCGATGCTGTCATTCTGGGCGTATGTATAACGTATTTTTGTATACCATATGCTTGTATACCTGATACCATCTGATCCATCATGTCTTTGAAGTTGTGGCAGTGTCAGGAAAATGATACTCTCAGATTTATGACAATTATTGCTCAAAGTCACTTCGAAGGAGGAGGAATTCATTCGATTTTTCAATCCACGTTCTTCACTCTACAGTCTATATACAAAGTGATTGAATGTTTATTATCAATTATTCAGCCTCGCCACGATTTTTTCTTTTACAATCGCTGCAAACTAAATATCAAACTATCGTCGATTCAAAGTTTCGCGCCATGCTGTGACGTCACTATGAGGTACAACGAGCCCGCCATCTAGCGTCGGCTTAGAATCGCTCATTTTTCGCTTTCGATTGTTAGGTTATTCAATTATGGCGCTGAAATTGTGAATTCAGACGTAAGTGGAAGCAAACTAAGAAAAAATTCATTGTTGAACTAATGAAAAACAAACAAAAAAAAAGATAATCGCTATATTTATTGAATCAGTTTGTACAGTTCAGAAAAAAAATTGGCCTAGTTTTAACCACAAAAAATGAAAAAAAAAAACAATTGATCACAAATTATTTGACCTAAAACGTAATTTAAGAAGAAAAAAAATTAGTAATTCACAGATTTTGAAACGTTTCTAGCTTCATGGAATGATCCTCGATGCGTAAATAACAAAATACACAAAAAAATCCACGAGCATCAATGAAAATTGAAAAATGTAGCGTAACGAAACGCGAAGAAGGTGCGGTGCTCATAAAGACGTTCCTCGAAGTCTCTCTAATTTGGAGAAATTTTCTTGCCCCTCTTCTTCGGCGGCTGGACTATACCCAGAGTCTAGATATTCTAAAGTCACGCGGATTTATCGTACGCGTGTTTGAACACATACATAGATAGTAATACGCGTATACGTATGTATATCATACATATTATAATTATATTTAGACGGACATGCGTGCCTGTCTCAGCTCCCGTCTCAGACGTTGGTCTGATGGCCAGACACGCGATCATCTAGAGCCCGAGTTCGGTGTAAGCAACGCGAATGCGAATGCGAATGCGAATGCGAATGCGAATACACTCAGGAATGATGGGACCCTAGCTAGTTGCTAGTTGCAACGACTCTCTTATTTGTTGGTATAAATATTTTTGCATTTTTGGTATATTTACAGTTATGGCGCGGGATGCAATGGCAAGCATATATATATGTACATACATACGTCTATTGAGAACTTGAAATAAACAATTTTATATACATGAAGTCAAAACACGTGTTTTTGGATCGTCGATTTATCAATAGACACAGAGAAATGTCTAGTTATAGTTACCATTCATATGTGCAATGTTGGAAATAGCTCGAAATTTCTTATACAAACAGGAATGAGATTTAGAAATCCTGGTGATTTAAATCAAATTAATATAAAACATCTTGAAATTTGATATTTGTGTCTTAATATTGAAAAAACATACCGAGTTTTCAATCACTGTTATCTCAATATTGATATGGTTCTGTTAAATTAATGAAACTGTTTTGGAGATTCAAAACGTACTATGATTCTTTTTTACTTTTCAGTGATAAAGGTATTTCGGTCAATTATCAATAGTCCATCCGATTAAAAGCTTGAAATTTACATTTTTTGGTTCATTCTGCAATATTGTATGATCCGATTCAGCAATTATTGTAGCATCGGAAACCCATTTTTAAATGAAATTATCATGAATTTTCAGCCGAATTTTCGAAACATTCTGTATAGAAAATTTAGTCTAAATCTTCGCTATGAAATTTCCGAATGATTTTGAATTTTCAAAACTGTCATATGAATATTGAAATATTGAAAAAGTTGAATATGTAGGTGCATTCGACCCTCGACTCTTCGTGAAAGTGTAATTAGAGCTGGGAAAATTTTGCGATAAGCTTATACGCAAGTGGATATGGATTATCGTTAATTAGCGATTATATCGATGACTGTCTCGCCTCATCCGAGGCTCGTTAGTATCGGGTGGTGGAAAATCCAGTGAGGTTTTAGTCCTCAGTTTTCCCGCTTTTTCTGCGATTCATCCGAATTAACCCAACCATTTTTCTATTTTTTTTTCATGATCTGTGGTGGATTTCAAGGTCGTTGATTTCTTCGTATATGAAACATACGAGGATAACTTAATACAGCCGACTTTGTACCCGCACGCGCTACGTAAGAAATTACGCAACTGTTTAATTAATCATCTGATAACAAGGAAAAGGAAAAAATTTACGAATTAGCGGGGGAAAAACATTTCATAATCTAATCGTAATCCGTTTCGAACAAGTCGGTTGGGAAGACATGGGTCAACCCGGTCATCACATAAACAGAAAACATATCGAACAAAGAAAAACCTGTTCAATCAAACAATACGAGCAGGAAAATTGTATAAATGGATTCAAGCCCTGAATCATCGAGTTCAACCTTCAAAATAAATATACTTTTCAAAGAGACCGTCCGAAACTATTTTTTTCGAGAAAGTACCATAACTCAAGAGTATCGTTCTAAATTTTTGCGAAAAAATATTGAAAATTGAAAAAGTTGTGCATTTTTTAGTAGGAAAACCGTGTTTTTCCCGAACCTTTTTGGTTTCAAGAATTTTTTCTAGTACTCCAAAACCAAAAATTCACAGTTTCAACGATGCGGGTGTATTTTTCAACGTTCAAATCATGTCTCTGAGTTTTTTGAGGCGTTGTCTTGCTTCAACAATCGCTCAAAGTTGGCTGGGGTCAAATTGACCCCGCGTGTGACTATTAAAGACATTAAATCAAATTCTTTGATTTACTAATACAGTTTTTTTTATTCTACTAATAGTTTCAGTATTGTCCAGTCATCAGTTCCACTCATACTTTCATCAAACTGTGTTGATCATGAATGTAAAGGAATTTGAAGATCAAGCAACGTCTGTTCGATGTTTTCTTCCACCTTGTCTCGAATGAGCAAAAAAAAAAAAAAAACGCTGAAAATCTTTAAATCGTGTTGGTTCAAATATTTGGCGAATAAATGGCATCACTGTAATCATTATAGTGAAGCAGGTTCTAATCACTGCACCCAATCATCTCCCCTCCCACATTCAGAATAATTATTCCTCTTCAAAATCGCAAGAGAAACAAAAAAGAAAAATGATACGACATCGTTTTGTGGTTGATAAAAAAATTACGCAGTCTCATGCTGAGGTGTGATTTCTGCAGTGTCCAGTAACGCGAGGGAATCTCGCGATCTCGTAAAATCTGCATACGAATATCGCGGAGCTTGATTTTCCGGTAAAACAGGTAAACTTTAGTGTCATCCTGATAAATTTAAATAAACATGGACAATAATCGAAAACAATGTCAGCTAGAGCGGAGAGACAGACTCGATGGTCTTTCGCCCATCGATGGACTCTACACACGAGTCTTCTTCGGTATGTGTATACAAAGCAGTTGGAATTCCCCATCTACCACGGCCCGACTGCCGGCGCCTGGTTAAACATACTCTGCAGACCTATATATGACCCGAGAATTGCCAGACTTGCCGTTTTTAACGACGTCTAATTGCGGCTCGTACGATATTCATGGGGTCTTGTGCCAAATAACAAAAGAATTTCAAGAAAGAAACACGCGGAATCGTGAGAAAATTTAAGGATCATGTGATCATAATCTTGATGAGCACCGATCGACGGAAAAATCGGTGATCTCAGCGCATACCCAACGACTCTTTCATGTCACGATGCTTCATCGAAATTGATCAGCTTGTAAAATCAACACGATCGTTCGTTCGTTCAGATAATTTTCTTAATTGAGTCTCGTTTAATCACTGACGCTGAACATCTGATGATAATTAGGTATCGGGGGGGGATATTCCTGAAAATAGACGTTAGTTGAAATTGATTTGTGATATTTCGATTAATTCGGAATAATTTTCGATAATTTTGCCCAATCTGAATCAATTCGATCTGTAATTTCGTTAGTTTTATTCAATTTCTTTTCTCGCCAATTCTTCTCAATTCGAATTAATTCGTTCGATACTAATGAATTCATGTTAGTTTATGAAATAATTTATTCAATTCGTGTCAATTTTAGATTAATTTGTTTTAATTCAAGGACCATTGACACGTCAATTCAACGAGTTATTTCCCCCTTAATATTGATCACAAATAGTTGTCGATTTTTTTCCGAGTGCGTTTCTGTACACTCAACATACACACGAAATTTGATCAACAAATATTGAAGATTGTAGAAGTTATTGATTTTCATACCTCCAGCTGTAAAATAGAACAACTCTTACGATCTTGAATATTTTTTTAATCAAATTTGGGATTCAAACTCGGTGAACAATCAGTCGTAACAGATTTTTTATATCTAATTTTTTTGCTGAATTCGCCAAATTCACCAAGCTTGGAATACCTTTTCTGTGCCAACTCTGTCAAAAACTCGAGGCTAGTCCAACACGCAAATGAATCAAAAAGTCCCTGTCTGCGATCGTGCCACTCAAATAACTAGTTTCGTCTTCGACATCAAAATTTCAAAGTTCAAATAACTTCTACAATTTTTTATATTTTCCGCTGAAATTTGGTCTGCACGCTCAGTTTACTGTCCCGAACCGAATCAACCGTGGAAGATTGCTGATATCTCACTCTGGGCCGCGTCAGAAAATTCGCCGAGGTTCGAATCTAGTTTTCCCGCCATGGGCTGTACGACATGTTTTTCGGAACACAGAACAGCATTCAGAAATGAATAGCCAGCTCTCTGTGACCGATGCTTCTTGTAGCTAATTACAGTGCTGGAGGCCCCCAGCTGTTAATTACGAGCCGAACGGTAATCCGAGAGATGCAGAGAGGCTGAGCTTTGTTCTCCTCTGCCCATACAACAGGAATGCTAAAGACTATGACTAATGATCGGAGTGAAATCTCCACAGGTGAATTAAGCATTTATTCACACGTACAGGCAACACTGGTAAATGGAGAACGTGGGCGAGTCCGGCGACTGAGGTTATGACCGAATCTCTTTTGAGTCGTAACGATAGCGAAATTTCGTCAAAGAATTGCGCCATTCACAACCTCGGTATTCATGTTTCCGGGACTCTGCCGGGTTTCCCATTCTGCTCGTAAAATCGAGGTCGACGTCTGATGGCAATGCCCGATACCGACCTGCCTCGGCTCTTTCTTATCTTTGAGGCCGGTCATTGTCAGGAATCAATATCTCCAGGGACATTGTGTAGATCTGGAACGCAGATATCGTGAACTCGATTTTTTCGATTTTTTCGACTCAAGGCACGACCACTTTTTGATCAGAGCGTGAATTTAAGGTCCTCCAAACCTACACGATGAAAGAGAACAACGAGGAAAAATCGATTCATTTGCATCGATGCGGGAATCGTAATTGGAACAATTAGAAGACTGACTATTTTTTTAATTTACCCTTTTTTTGTCGATATTTAGAGCAAACTTTTTCAACCAATTTCTGTAAAATAGGAACGTTCGGAACGAAAAAATGCCTGTCGATCGCTTTCGATCACATTTTCTACCAGGAATAACCCTGTGGTAGATTCGTCACGAATTCTGAATCACCCTGTATATCTGGAGCAGTAAAGCTATCTGATATCTCTAAATTTTTTTCCTCCTAGTAGCCCCACTTTCGGAAATGCCCAACAGAGTTCCTGGAAGTACCATCTAAAATCACACACATGACTGGAATAATCGTTGAGTGTACGTACAGTCTCAAAAGGCGAGTTGTGTAATTGAAATTTACCAATGAAGGTAAAAAAAAAGGAAGAAAAAAAAAGAGTGTCAAGTTTATTTTCCTCAAGTGATAAATCGCAAGAAACTTCCCTGATTTAATATCTCTCATACATTACGTCTATAGTTTCAATGACGTGTATTACGTCCGCGGTTCAGGGTCCAATTTATGGTTATTCCTTGAACTGTGATGAACCTTTTTCCAGCTGCAAAGATGAATAATGTCGCAAGATTATGATGTCATTTATAACCATGAAAAAGATCGTGGGATATGGGCATTGATGCAAAGAAAGTAACATTTGTTTCAATTCATGGTGGCCACTGGTCAGGGGAAAAGTCAGGAAATCCGAAAAATGGACGGGGAAAAGTCAAGGAATTTTATAGCGCTATTAATAGTAGCAAAACGAGTATAAATTATAAATACTTGAATATAACCACTAATTCGTCAGAATTTCAGTCAGGGAAAAATTACAATTTGTTCCGAAAAAGTCAGGGATTCTTTTTTTACTCTTTACAGTGGCCACCATGTAGTAGCCGCACACTACTTGTGTGAGGAATGACCGATTATGCTTCCTATTCTTTAAGAATCCACAATCAAAAAATAAGACAACAACGACATTCTTCAATTACTTTTCAATGTACTTATAACGTTCAGGCAAATTACGTGGATCAGGTTTTTCCAGGATTATTGCAAAAGCTGACAATTAGCGTACCGATCTGTTTACGATAGTTGCTAATATAGTAAATAGAAATAAATCTCGTTTAATGATATTGACATAGTTTCAGCCCTGCATAGTTCTCTAATCACCCTGCTTAAATCCTATACCTACTCTCGGTTGTAAACAAGTCTTAGTCTGTTCAGTTGAGGATGTATGGCCGTACAATCTCAACCAAGAGTGATTCTCGTCGGCGATATTAGGTACGTCGGGATAAGATAAAAATCGGAAAAAAATCAACCACGATCAAGACTATCAAAGTATTAACTTTGAATAGTAATAATGCCCAAAAGTTATCAATAAATTGTTTAAACAAAACATTTTTTAACAAATTTTCTGGTAATGTTATTCTTTGAAAAATGGAAAAAAAATTCGGAATTTTGGATATGTTTCTGTGAAAACGATGTAGATTACAATTCCGAAGTTTCCTGAGCGTGGAACAAATAGTTTCGTAAATACAGCCTTTACAAATTTTCGAAAACGGAAATTTCAAAGTAGTGAAAAAATTCTTAAAAAATGCATTCGTGTTCAGAAAAATTAGGGCATTTATTTTAGATGAAAAAAAATAACGTTACCAGAGAATTAGTTAAACAATGTTTTGTTTAACCAATTTATTTATATCTTTCGGGCATTATTATTATTCAAAATGAATACTCTCATCATCTTCATCGTGGTTGATTTTTTTCCGATTTTTATCTTATCATAAAGTACTCAATTTGCCGACGAGAATCATTTTTGGTTGATGAATGAATTAGCGCGCGGTATTATTGTTTAATCACAGAGTCAACTGCATTCCCATATCCCCATAGAAAATCACCCGGTGATCCACATTACGTGTCTTCGCTCTAATACCAAAGGATTTGCTTTTACTTTAGGAGTCATTTTCTCGGTAATTGTAAATTCTACGATCGTCTCATTGTTAGAAAGCGGAATACCCCGGTGAATAAGGCGTCACGTATAGGTACTCTATGCAGGTAGCGAAACGTTATACGGTCACAAACACACGGGGGGTGACCAAAGAAAATAATAAAATAACCCAACCAAATACATAGAGAAATGACTCAGTACGTAATTTTGTTGATACAAAGATGATCGATCGGAGTCGAACATGGGATGAAAGGCTGTTAGACAATGATTGATACATCATAAACGATATAAATTTGCGGATAATTTACGAACATTCGTCATCGCTTGAGTTGGCGAGAAGCAATGGATCCGGATATTCCGAAGACATGGAGAATTGTTATTGTAGCCTAAATTGTACCTAGAGTTTCGAAAGTTTCTTTTTATTTCGAAGCTCATGTTATTGATGGATGAAAAATAATTTTGCATAACGTCTTTTGGCAAAAGCTCGCAAAATTTCCGATTGCCAAACCGCTGCAGTATGAATAGCTCATGAATATCGGTGTGTTCATGATTTCATATGCGTGGTTTTGACACAGTTATTGCCTATTCATCGATCCTTCAGCTTGATTTTTTTTTACCCTCTTCAATGTCTCGGTATAGTACTTAGAAAGTGAAATAAAAATTCTTGCGTCATTCAAGAATTTATTCTACCGTCATGTTCGAATCGGCGATCGGCGATCGTTTAATAATAGCATTTTAACGACGTAACATCCGAAACGAATTCCGATTAACGTCGGTGATCGAAGTGTGTAATGAAAATCCTACACGCGGATTTTCGATCAATGACATCCATTTTTTTATGGAGCTGAAGCCGACAGCCAAAAGTCCTGAATTCGATGAGGGGCCATGGAATTGTTATTTTGTGAAATATTATGGAAAGGAATTATATACACACAGGAATGAAATTAATATAAAATATCTTGAAATTTGATATCTGTGTCTTAAAATCGAAAAAACATACCGAGTTTTCAATATTGATATGGTTCTGTTAAATTAATGAAACTGTTTTGGAGATTCAAAACCTACTATGATTCTTTTTTACTTTTCAGTGACAAAAGGTATTTCGGTCGATTATCAATAGTCCATCCGATTAAAAGCTTGAAATTTACATTTTTTGGTTCATTCTGCAATATTTTATGATCCGATTCGGTAATTATTGTAGCATTGGAAACCCATTTTTCAAATGAAATTATCATGAATTTTCATATCACATGAGTATTCGCCGAATTTTCGAAACATTCTGTACCTATATAAAAGTTAGTATAATCTTGGCTATGGAATTTCCGAACGATTTCGAACTTTCAAAACTGTTATATGAATATTCAAATATTGAAAAAGTTGAATTTTGATATACAAAAACCAAAAACGCGACAATGTAAACCCGGGGTACGTACACCGTCGGCGTGATAACGCCGGGGACGCAGCTATTATCTATCCAAGCCTTGAAAGAGCCGCGAGTATGACAGTACCACTTGGCAGTCGGACACGGTTTTTCCGCACGATCGAGACTGCAGAGGGGATCAGCGGTTCGCTAGGTTGTGTTTACAACTCGGTCAGTCAGTTCGATTCGAAACGTCAGTGGGGAATCAGCCCAACAAATTGAATACCTCCTGAACAATATAAGGATAATCTTATTTTCCCCTTCGACTTTGTTTCCCCCACCCATTTTACAAAAACGACGGTAACGGCGTTGCAGAAAAATAAATTATCAGTCTCAAAGCGACAGCAAGCGCGATTCCTTCCTCGTGACATTTCAAAGTATCCATCCTACGTTTCGCAGACAAATTGCAATCGGGGTGATCCAACGAAAATTCTCCATACTTGAAATTTAACGAACAGAGGAAAACCCTGACGAAATGGGAAATTCCGAAAAAAAAACCGTGCAGATAAGTGAATGAGCGAGTGCTTCTCTTCTTATCAATTAAGAGATAATTTTTATGGTACATCCCCTCGACCAATTGCGGACCGTTGATTAAAATTTTTATTCCTGATCTCCGCGAAGCCATTGAAACAGTCTTCGGATAGCGATAACGCGAGTTGCTAAAGAAAAGAATAAGAAATGTGGAAATCCGAGAATATAAACAAGGAAAAAACTAATCCGGATGACGTCGATGGTCTCGGGTCACAGATTGACTCGGGATTTTTGTCGGGGGCTAACATCGAGGACCAGTCGGAATTTTGGGGTGCTATTCGGTCAGAGGTTGTCGATCATTCGGACGGAAAGGATCTACGGAGCGAAGATATGAGGGCAGACAGTGGCGTAGTCGAGGTGGGCCTGAGCCAGACCCTCGAACACCTCAGCTTGAGGCCAGTTACGATTAATTGCTTGAAAGGGAAAGTGCAGTCGGAAGAGACCCTCGAATTATCCAAGGTGTCCACAGACCCTGGGACAACGGAGGACTCGGATCGAGCCAGAAGCATGAATCTGTGGCAGCTTTGTTACTCCCAGGACGAAGATGGCGACACGTGAGTTGGATCACGATCTCGAATTAAAAATTGCTGATTACAGTTTTAATCTTATCACAAACCGATTCTTGCTTCAAGGTGTTGATAATTCGCGTGTCTAATGACGAAAGGACGATAAAGACCCGAAGATTTGTTCATAAACGTTGAAATTTGATATTGGATCAATTAAAAGTAGAAGGTCAACAGCCAAATAAAAAATAAAGTAAAAAATGGCGCTTACGACCTTCTGCTTTTAACTACGATTATTTTTTATCGTTCGTTTTTTCAAGTTATATTCGCGTTTCAGTTGATTGTTATGACTTTTTGATTGAGGAGTGAAGAAAATTCTTACAATTAAATTGGTGCCTACGACGTTCTGCCCTTGCATTTTTTTTCAATTTCTCCTTATAAAATTGTAATGAAAGAACGACGTATTCCTCCCACATACGATCACCTCTTGCCACGAAAATCGCGTTTTTGGCGCTTACGACCTTATGCCGTTAGACACGCGAATTATGACTTCAATTACACTGCAAAAAATGATTCTGAATTTACTCCAGATTAACTACAGTGAAAGTCTTGTAAAATTACAAACTTAGTATATAGCAAAGTGAATCGCTATGAATGAATGTGGTCTCTGAATTTATGCAAAAATAGGAAATTGCGTATGAATTAAAAAAAAAAATCATCGTGTAGTAAATTGCTCATATTTGTAAATTAATTTCATCACTCCTGTATGCAAAACAAAAAAAAATTTTTTACAGTGTAGATTATTAATTCTTTCGTTTTTTTTTTTGTCAAACAGGCAACTGCACATCGCGATAGTCCAAGGATTCCACGAGATAGCGCTGAGTCTGATAAGGATGGCGCCGATTCCCTCGATGTTAGATTTTTTGAACAACAGACGTCAGTCCCCTCTGCATCTCGCGGTGTTAACCCACCAACCTGTGATAGTGAGACACCTGGTATTGGCGGGGGCCGACACAAGCCTGAGGAATTCAGACGGCAATACAGCTCTGCACTTGGCTTCAATATCCGGAGATTTGGCATGTGCCAGGTCACTTACCGACGAGCTATCACAAACCGAGAGGTCCCTCGCGGCGCCGGGGATTCCCCTGGATTATATTGAGCAAAGAAATTACGAAGGTCAGTAAATGGCTAATTTTATTAACCATACGAATTTAATTGCTGGAAATTTTTTATCGCCCATTTGAGGACCTTTAAGTTACGGACAGTTGCTCCTTTTCTGTTCCGTCTCATTATTTTTTTATTTTTACGATTTATTGCAGAATATTTTTCGCTCGTAGATTCGCTTGATCAAACCATGTAGGAATGCCTTCGCACGCGCTTTAAGCTTCAGTTACATCACGCGCGGTCTCGAGGT
This sequence comes from Euura lappo, assembly GCA_018257835.1. Lineage (NCBI taxonomy): Eukaryota > Metazoa > Arthropoda > Insecta > Hymenoptera > Tenthredinidae > Euura > Euura lappo. The sequence goes on along the minus strand of JAEUYN010000338.1, from coordinate 57,492 downwards.
CTCTGTATAGTACAAGCAGATGTTTTCGACATTTAAAAATAAATCCTTGGCTATTTGCGCACTGTTGTAATTCGCGCCTCGGGAAACCCCACAGTGGCGACAAGATACGGGGATTCCCCTAAAATTTCTAATAAATATACTCTTGTATTTCGATAAAAATGTTACAGAACGTCGTCTATCGACAAATTCTGATCGAATTTACGTCCTTATGAAGACAAAAATGATCTTTCATAACTACGAAGGGATTCAGAGATGAGTAGAAGCGATTTTTCTTTGTAGTTTTACTTAAATACTGAATTATGACGTCAGGAGTCTCGGATCGTGTGAAGGTATTCGCGGTTGGATAAAAGCTTACGCCTTTGGAATGGGACAACTCAGAGCGTTTAAGTATAGCTTTTGGCTTTGATCGCAGGACGAGGATAGTTTTAACCCGCAGCTCCCCGCTGAATCTTTCCGAGGTGCTGAGTCAGGTCGGCTTCCTACTTCTATCTATACCCTGGGGTGGCATGTGACTTGGCCAGATTTCAATTCCTGCGTTTCTGTTTTTATCCACATACAAACATTTAAACGTTTCGATATTTCGAGGGGATTTTATATCGCTCGGATCCTAGGAGAGACGGATCTCGACCATTTTTGACCATCTATCATCATCTCATCTGCGGTCAAGGACCACCGAAGACGTGGTGTAAATTCGCGTTCCATTTCGATGAGAATTAACATCCTTCACCTGACATTGTTTTTCACACAATGTCCAACAATAGACGACGGCCTTGTCTCTGCCAGTTCGTATTAAAACCAGTAAATAAAGGCCGTCGTGGCCCACTTTCAAAAAACAATCGAATCAACGGATAATTGCTGCATTGTGTTACTGCATTGCAGGTACGTTACACCTCTGCGCTCTAAAGTGGTTACATTCGTTATGCAAAAACCTCGATCGCTTGAGTTACGTCAATCTCTTAGCATTGAGAATGCTTCCGTTTTCGGGGTGTTTCCAGTGCATCACGTATAGAGGTCCGGATAGCCAATGTCACGAAAATACATAACACGAAAGCCTTACGCTGGTCGAGGACCACTGGGTCAGTGGGTCCAGATACCCGTGAATTCTGAGGCTCAACCGTTGCGGAACAAATTCAATTGCCGTGTAGAAATTCACCACCAAATGGGGAAAACTATCTAGGGCCGTTCCAGAGCCCTCCTAGAAAAGTCACGTTGTATCCGATCCGTGGATAGTTTTCCACATTTAGAAGTCAAATTCTGCATGGGAGTGTATTAGATTCTATGAATTGAGAAAAACTTTGCTTCAAGAATAAGGAGATACAACGTGACGTGTCTAGGAGGGGACTAACAGGGCCCTGGCTAGTTTTCCCGTTTAGAAGTTAATTTCTACATAGGATTGTATTAGATTCTATGAATTGAGAAAATCTATTCTTCAAGAATGAGAAGATTAAACGTGACGTGTCTAGGAGGGCCCTAACAGGGCCCTGGCTAGTTTTCCCGGTTAGAATTTAATTTCTACATAGGATTGTATTAGAGTCTACGAATTGAGAAAAACTTTGCTTCAAGAATAAGGAGATAAAACGTGACGTGTCTAGGAGGGCACTAACAGGGCCCTGGCTAGTTTTCCCGGTTAGAAGTTAATTTCTACATAGGATTGTATTAGAGTCTACGAATTGAGAAAAACTTTGCTTCAAGAATAAGGAGATAAAACGTGACGTGTCTAGGAGGGCCCTAACAGGGCGCTGGCTAGTTTTCCCGGTCAGAAGTTAATTTCTACATTATAGGATTGTATTAGAGTCTACGAATTGAGAAAAACTTTGCTTCAAGAATAAGGAGATAAAACGTGACGTGTCTAGGAGGGCACTAACAGGGCCCTGGCTAGTTTTCCCGGTTAGAAGTTAATTTCTACATAGGATTATATTAGAGTCTACGAATTGAGAAAAACTTTGCTTCAAGAATAAGGAGATAAAACGTGACGTGTCTAGGAGGGCCCTAACAGGGTGCTGGCTAGTTTTCCCGGTCAGAAGTTAATTTCTACATTATAGGATTGTATTAGATTCTATGAATTGAGAAAATCTATTCTTCAAGAATGAGAAGATTAAAAGTGACGTGTCTAGGAGGGCCCTAACAGGGCCCTGGCTAGTTTTCCCGGTTAGAATTTAATTTCTACATAGGATTGTATTAGAGTCTACGAATTGAGAAAAACTTTGCTTCAAGAATAAGGAGATAAAACGTGACGTGTCTAGGAGGGCACTAACAGGGCCCTGGCTAGTTTTCCCGTTTAGAAGTTAATTTCTACATAGGATTGTATTAGATTCTATGAATTGAGAAAATCTATTCTTCAAGAATGAGAAGATTAAACGTGACGTGTCTAGGAGGGCCCTAACAGGGCCCTGGCTAGTTTTCCCGGTTAGAATTTAATTTCTACATAGGATTGCATTAGAGTCTACGAATTGAGAAAAACTTTGCTTCAAGAATAAGGAGATAAAACGTGACGTGTCTAGGAGGGCACTAACAGGGCCCTGGCTAGTTTTCCCGGTTAGAAGTTAATTTCTACATAGGATTGTATTAGAGTCTACGAATTGAGAAAAACTTTGCTTCAAGAATAAGGAGATAAAACGTGACGTGTCTAGGAGGGCCCGAACAGGGCCCTGGTTAGTTTTCCCCATTTCGAAGTCAATTTCTACATGGGATTGCATTAGATTGTATGAATTGAGAAAATCTTTGCTTCAAGAAGAAGAAGATAAAACGTGACGATTTTGGGAAGGCCCTAGCAGGGCCCTGGCTAGTTTTCCCCATTTATCAGTCAATTTCTACATACGGAAATGAAAAATATTGGAAACGTAGACGTGAAGTTCGTGATTTCGTGTACATCCACAATTTTTTCAAATACTTTATTGCAAATGATGCAATTGCAACGGAACAAAAGATCATCAGAACGTGATGCACGAAAAAACGCTGGAACAGACATTTTCAATGACTCGGAGGCTTGCGTCACACAGATTGTTATTCGTCTCAAAGTTTAAGCCCCTGACGGCACGACCGCTTTAGAACCGTCGAGTCAACGACGCCGTGGTTTAAATAGGAAGTCTTTATTTTCAATCTCCATTATGCACTCCACGGTTTTATATACTGTACGATCATAATGCGGTTTGCGAGCGTACAAAACAACCGGATGGTGTCGATACATTGCAGACATGATAAGACTGCGAGAAAAGGATTATAAAACAGAAAAAAAAAAACAATTACACACGTTAGTCACAAGATATCCGGAGGTTTTCCTCTTCCAACACCCGCGTCGCGATAGCGTCGCTTCGTCATGGAGTTTTTTTTTTTCTCTCTTTCAAATCCTTGCGGTGTATTACTCAGGCTTCAGAAATCGGATAGTTTGTACATTATCAACTTGTTTTAACTCGGTGTGGAAAATCCAGAGAATATATCATTGCGCAATTTTATTTTCACAATACTTCCCAGAAATCGATACGACTGAACGCACATCTCGATCTGAAATTTCTCCGTCTCTGTGTTCGCAGGGGAAACTTGTCTCCATTCCGCCGTCGTAGCTGGGAACACAGAAATCGTTAGATTGCTGATCGGCATCGGATCCGACCTCGAGGCCAAGGAGGGACTGGGGGGTCGTACGCCTCTCCATCTCGCTATCGAGTGCAGGATGAGATCGGTCACCGGCTATCTCCTGACCGAGTGTAACCCCGAGCTCGACGCCCTGACCTACGCGGGGCTCACACCGTACGAGATCGCGGCCTGCTGGGACTCACAGTTGGCCAAGGAGCTGGTGAGGCTGGGCGCCAGCGATACACCGCTGACCGGTTACATGGAGAGCACCGATGCGGACATGTCGAAGATCCCGCAGGTCTGGCAGGGCCTGGGACTCCGGGCCTGAGTCCTAGCCTCTCGATTAACGGGTTTCTCTTTATACCGATTTATTTCCTTCACTTTTTTTATTATCGTAACGTTATTGCTTGTAACCAAAAAAAAAAAAAGCCACGAACCAGATCGTAGGGTCTTTTTCTGAGAGGTTGAACCCCACGAACTTAACTGAGCGCGAAAACGCGCGGAAGGAATCGAATTAGTTCGCGGATTTGTGGCATTCGATGGGATCGCTTATGGTACCGGTTGTAAAAATAGTATTTTATAAAAGAAAAAGACTCGATTGGATCGTCATTGGCTAATGATAAAACTATAACGACAATTATATATATTTAAGAAGATCGTGTTTAAAACCAGTATAAATTTATAATTATTTCGTCGTCTCAGAGTTTGTTTGCCCTACAGATGAGACGATCGTGAAAATACCTGTTGTTTCTTAAAAATAATTGAATCATTGTCTTCCTTATCGCGAAGGTTGTGTTTTAAAAAACGAATTTTGGTACCAAATGTTCAATAGTGCAGATCAACTCCAAGGCAACGATTTATAAGTTATTGTATACAATATTGAGAGATATATATATATATATATATTGTGTATAGTGTTCTAGTAAAAAGCGAAAAAAATCATGATAATATTTAAGGGGGGGTAATATTTATGCCTATGTAATACACAAGTGTAGTTTATTAATTATTGTATCTAGTTGTCAGCATTGTGTATAACGAATAATTTTGACCCAGGTGTACATAGCCATTCCCTGTATATGTTATAACAGAACTACTATGTATTATAATTAAACTACATAGGGAATAAGAACGTCGTGACGAAAGAAAAAATATATAAATGATATAGAAGATTATATATATATGTGAATATAATAAAACATATCTATACGGTTATAATTAGTATCGACAAATTTTTTCCATAAGAAAAGGAACTATTTTCCTCCACGGTATTCACCGTCTTGCAATTTCCGGTTCTTGATTGTCTGAATAATAATTGTAAAAGCACGTATGATAATTGTATTTTGCTAGAGATAAGCTGTTATCCGTATTCAACGGTTGGAGACTTTCTGAGTCAACCGAACATATCCGCCTCGGTCATTCGACAGTCGCGAAACGAATCCATTGAAATCATTCTGAATTAATTTACAATGGCTCTGATCGAATTTAGCCAGATTTCATGGTCCATAAATTTCAATCGATTAATGATTCCGTTCAAAATCCCAACGACGAATTACGAAAAACGTTGACCGTCATGGCCCTAAGTAACAAAACTTTGAAGCGGTCAATCATGGTGGCCACTGGTCAGGGAAAATTCAAAAAATGGTCAGAAAAATTATGAAAAAGTCAGAGAATCCGAAAAGCGATTTTTTCGCGTCTTCCTCGCGCGGAAATCAAATAGTAGCAAAACTTGTATAAATTATGAATGAAAAAGTATTCTCAAAAATCATTTTCTTTATCTCATTATTTATTTGCATACTTAAATAACAACTAATTCGTCAGAATTTCAGTCAGGAAAAAGTCTGGGATTTTTTTCGCACTCCTTATAGTGGCCACCGTGGATCAAGGAGCGTCTGCAGTCTGCCGTTACGTGCGCAGCCACGCATAAGTGCAATGGTATTTCTAGAGACACGCAGCAGACGGTTTTCCTTCATTTTCATTTTCCGTTTTACTATTTTCATCGTTTTTTCGGGACTCCGTTGCCGGCTCGAGGTCCAACGCTATTCATTCCCATCCTACGGGTATATCACCGCGTTAGTCACATGGCCGGGTTCCCGGTGCCGGTATATTTGGCCGGAGTCCACGCGTGCCTATCACCACGCGTGTGCAACTCGCCGTCTGGCGAGTAGTTCTGTGCATCTCTGTGTTTAAACTGAATCACACACGGCGTCTACTCGCTCCGTCTATTTATAGGAGTCCACGTTCAATCCCAGAATTCCTTCGCAGACGACGTCTCACAATGAAATGCTTCAAAATTATTTCTAATTTGTACAACCGTCGTCGTTTAATTTACGACGGTGTGTCTCGGACTTTCTTTCCGACGCTATTTCATAGGCAGCATGTGCTCGAGGGGCTCTTCTCATCCATCGGCTCTATACGGGCATCCGAGACCGATACTCGGCACGGTGGACGCTGGGATTCCCCAATAGCCTCGGGGAATACCGACGCAGGCGCGCTGAAAGTAGAGCCTAACAGGCAGACGAGGAACACGTGTGAAACCAGTTTTGCAGACAATCTAGATTCCAGATTCTACAAGAACCATGAGTTTTGTGCCATAAGAGGAGAAATCGAGAAAGAGGAAAATCCACTTCTGCGATACTGAAAACAGCGAAAATCCAATAGAGTGCGATTATTCAATCCAATCGAGTTGAATGTCAATCTTCCTCACTAAAATCGCTTGGAATGGACGATTTCGCTCTAAGATAATTCTTAGAAGTTGCGATGTTTTCACTCAAAAAGATTTAGAGAGTTGAATCAGCTTCTCGAGAGCAGTTTTCACATCCCATATATATAATACATGTCTTCCTGGTATGAACTCAGCTCGCGTTCGATAAATACTCTGACATGAGGGCCGAGGGGATAAACAGAAACGTTAGGAATGTCGGTTCTCGAATAAAGAAGTTCGTAGAAATTGACCCAAAGACATTGTTGAGTGCAGGCACGAAGAAAAAACCCCGAAAATTGATTCAGTCATTGGGAAATTGGACTGACGTTCAGCTCGACGAAGCAGGATGGGTATTATTCGATATGGTCGTACATAGAATGTATATTCTATGGTGTACAGGGTGGCCCATTTCATGTGTCGATAATGGGAGGGGCTTAGAGTGACGTAACTTTGAAACGGTCAGGATATGTAGATTCAAGGTCATTGATCGCATGGGATTGAAGCTTCTTTTCTGAACGCGTTTTTGGTACAAATTTCATCGACAAATATCGAAAATTGTAACAGTTATTGATTTTTATACCTCCAGCTGTAAAATAGAACAACTCTTACGATCTTGAATATTTTTTTTTATATTCAAACTCGGTGAACAATCAGTCGTAACAGATTTTTTATATCTAATTTTTTTGCTGAATTCGCCAAATTCACCAAGCTTGGAATACCTTTTCTGTGCCAACTCTGTCAAAAACTCCAGGCTAGTCCAACACGCAAATTAATCAAAAAGTCCCTGTTTGCGATCGTGCCACTCAAATAACTAGTTTCGTCTTCGACATCAAAATTTCAAAGTTTAATAACTTCTACAATTTTTAATATTTTCCGCTGAAATTTGGTCTGCGCGCTCAGTTTACTGTCCCGAACCGAATCAACCGTGGAAGATTTCTGATATCTCACCTTGGGCGGCGTAAGGAAATTCGCCGAGGTTCAAATCTAGTTTTCCCGCCTTGGGCTGTACAACATGTTTTTCGGAACACAGAACAGCATTCAGAAATAAATAGCCAGTTCTCTGTGACCGATACTTTTTGTAACTACTTAGAGCGGTGAAGCCCCAACCATTCTCGACACGTGAAATGGGCCACCATGTACATAACAATAGTTCCCAGGTATAGAAGGATACTGAGAAATGCGTAATAAGACTGTTTGGGGTAAACCATGTGGTATACCCCTCAGACCGGAGGCCAAAGCGGTGAATGAAATTCGCGCGAACGAAGACGAAGATCGCGGTGGGAATTTTACGCCATTTCTCATTGAGTTGTAAACTCAAGACCCCTGTACATACAGCGACTCGTACTAAGATTATATGGACTGACATATGCTGTTATAATGAACTCGGAAAAACCGCAAACACCCCGGAATTTTGGATGACGAAATAGAAGTGATATTTATTCGCAGAATTCGTTCCGTATCCGTCCTAGCTAATTGTAAGTAAGGGGAATTGGGAAAAGTTTATTTGCAACTGCACACGAAAGGAGGTCAAGTATCCAATGCTGATCAACAAACAAAGTCTTCGAAGAAGACGACATTTTTAGGTATCAACGATTGGTTCGAGTTCTAGATGAACGCTTTCGTTCCATTACGTTACGTTGTTAGATGCCTTGTTAACGTTTTAGGACGACTTCCGGTTTCCAGAAGGTAGCCTTATGTTCCGATTCATTCACAAATCAATTTCTGACTGGGAATTTTTTGTGGTAACTGATCGAATCGTTTCTCGCCACCGTCAAAATGTACCAACGAACGCGTTTATTTCCGATAAACTATTTTTATGTATATGGTACATCCAAGTTCTGCTAGCGTGATACGAATCGCGCAGCCATTTATCCACGTGCAGTTCGTCAGATAAAACCGTATCACATATGCGTCAAGCTTCAAGAACGCCATGTAACAGTTTTGTGAACCAACGTTTCATTGATCACTGTGTAGATTGTGAAAACTTGATTACTTGAGGAGGATATAAAACGAACAAAAAAATTATTCAAATTTCTTTCATTAGATAGTTGATATCGATTTTTCATAGTCTGTAGGACTCAATTCGTCAATCTTAAATCACCCTATATGTAGTCCAATGAGAAAATAGAAAAACAAAAGAGATTATCATGTAGAAATTGACTTTCAATCCGGGAAAACTATCTAGGGCCCTCCTAGCCCTCCCCCCCCCCAAACTCCCCCAGAAACGTCACAGTTGCCCCGAATCCGGAAAAAACGTAACGTTTCACTGTGAACATGTCCACTAAAAATTATATATTGATCATTTTAATATATTTTATTGTATTATTGAATAAAAAAAAAATGTCCTAACTACACATTGAATGTTAAAATTATATCAATTTGTGTTATACTCGACATAAAAATGATGAAAATATATTGTGGATCTACTGGGACACTTTATAAATGTCAAATTTATAAATGTATGGAGCGAACAAAAGGTTGGGTGAATGATTGAAGACTGAAAACATCCAGATTAGCTACTGACTTCCTACAAGAAATAATAATAATAATAATAATAATAATAATAATAATAATAATAATAATAATAATAATAATAATAATAAAACAATTATTTGTCTCAATTAATCAGGTACTTGAATATTATCAAGTGAATATTTACCACGATCAATGAATGTCTTCTTCATTTCAATAAATATTTACTTGCGCTCGATAGGAGAAGGTAAGAAGATCACTATCACATGACTGGTAAGAAAATATTTACCAGAATAAGGTAAATAATTGATTGTGGTTAAAATATGTACTTTACAATAATTCGCAAGTAACAGAGTTACTTGTGTCAAACAATTTTCTCATCGCAAGAACTAACTATCTTCATTCTTATATTCTTGTTTAGGGAATATACGGGGTGAATTTCTAACTATGGAACAATCTGCAAAGTTGGCTAGATAGAGAAAAAAAGCTTCGAGACAGTTATGAACCGCAATCAAACTGCCTGGAAGCTCATTTTTCGGTTCTAGCCAACTTCAGACTGTTCCATCGTACCGAATTCACCCTGTATACATTATATCGTCTAGTGGTCTTATTGCCATATAATGAAATTTGGGTCATAAGTATGAGAAAAGGTGAAAAATTCTCTTATTCAATGGTTTCAATCGATTATTTTTTGTGTTTCTTCTCGTAATAGCAATTTAGGGTCATATTCTTTCGCAAAATAATTGTCGAAAGTAAATAACCATGACATGGATTCAAATATTCCATAATTCTGCCTTACCGACAGAGTTTATCGTTGTTCGACCGAATGCATTACCATATGAACCAACCGCGTCTCGAGAAGGTGTCTATATACCCTCGGTCGGTAATTCAGTTCGTTCATAGTTATTTATCAATCGGTAACTCGACTCTGCTAGCGGGTTCACGTCTCGCCACGAGATGTCACTGAGAGTAGAAAATATCCAATAATTCTGTCTTACCGACAGAGACAATATTCTATAATAGAAAATATTCCATAAGAGAAAATATTCCATAATTCTGCCTTACCGACAGAGTTTATCGTTGTTCGACCGAATGCATTACCATATGAACCAACCGCGTCTCGAGAAGGTGTCTATATACCCTCGGTCGGTAATTCAGTTCGTTCATAGTTATTTATCAATCGGTAACTCGACTCTGCTAGCGGGTTCACGTCTCGCCACGAGATGTCACTGAGAGTAGAAAATATCCAATAATTCTGTCTTACCGACAGAGACAATATTCTATAATAGAAAATATTCCATAAGAGAAAATATTCCATAATTCTGCCTTACCGACAGAGTTTTATCGTTGTCCGACCGAATGCATGACCATATGAACCAACCGCGTCTCGAGAAGGTGTCTATATACCCTCGGTCGGTAATTCAGTTCGTTCATGGTTATCTATCAATCGGTAACTCGACTTTGCTAGCGGGTTCACGTCTCGCCACGAGATGTCAGTGATAGTAGAAAATATTCTAGAAACTCAATTGTAAACAATAAACGAAGACCGAACCGTAGTTCCTAGTTTCATCGTCGGTATATCGTCGAGTCAACCGCGTGGCGCCACGGTAGCGAATTCTCGCATCATACTTCCAGAGCATTCTACCTAATTCATCGAACTACTATCGCTCGCGACTGAGGCACGCACGGACAATAATCTCAGTGAAATATATTTGACCAACGTGTTATCATAGTACGCGCACCGTCACCGGCGTTATGGAAAAGGTAAGAAGACCTCAGAGTCTGATGATAAAATACTAAATTAACGTAGAAGCAAAAAGAGACAAAAATACGAAAACGAAGAAACGATCTATCGCGGAAAATAACGAAATAGAGTAAATCGAGGGGGTCTATCGGAAGAAAGATGGAAAGAATTAATTTTCAATTTTTTGCCAATTTTATCCGCCTCCTCGATAATCTCATTGTTACAAACGTCGCGCAGTCTACTGAATAAACTCATAGTCACGATCCCCGGTGTTGGCAGACTTCCTATACCGAATTATGAAACGTCACTAGATACGGACTCTGACTCCGATCGACGCCGTAACCGTTATCATTGTCAGGTTTCAGCGTTGAAGGACGCGGGAAACAAGGCGCTCCAAGATGGTAAATTCGAAGAGGCGATTAAATTCTACACAGAGGCGATCGCCCTCGACGGGTCGAACCACGTTCTGTACAGCAACAGGTCCGCCGCCTACGCCAAGTCCGAGAAGTACGAGCAGGCCTTGGAGGATGCGGAGAAGACGGTCGAGCTTAAGCCCGACTGGGTCAAGGGATACTCGAGGAAGGGCAGCGCCCTCGCCTACCTAGGGAGGCTCGACGAGTCAGTGAAGGCCTACCAGGAGGGACTGGCGCTGGATCCTGACAACCCGCAGCTGACGGAGGGACTGAACGAGGTTCAGGGCCAGAGGAGCGACGCGAATCCCTTCAACGCACCCGACGTTTTCGTGAAACTGAGAAACGACCCGAGAACGAAGGCCTATCTCGACGACCCCGAGTACGTGAAGCTGATCCAGGGGCTCAGAAGCAACCCTAGACTCCTGGGGGCCAAACTTCAGGACAACAGGGTTCTCACGACGCTCAGCGTCCTCCTGGGACTCAACCCGGGAGACATGGACGAGCCGATGGACGTCGATCCCCCCAAGCCGGCTGAGAAGCCGGAGCGGCCAAAACCAGCGGAGAAGAAGGAGGAGGAGGATCTACCGGAGGACAAGAAGGCGGCGAGGAGGGAGAAGGAGGCCGGAAACGAGGCGTACAAGAAGAAGAACTTCCCTCAGGCTCTCGAGCACTACAACAAAGCGATAGAACTAGACCCCACGGATATTACGTATCTGAATAACGTGGCGGCGGTGTACTTTGAGCAGAAGGAGTACCAGAAGTGCATAGAGCAGTGCGAGAAGGCGATAGAAATCGGGAGAGAGAACAGGGCGGACTTCAAACTGATCGCCAAGGCCTTCACGAGGATCGGAAACGCGTATAAGAAACTAGAGAACTGGAAGCAGGCAAAGGTCTACTACGAGAAGTCGATGTCCGAGCACCGGACACCCGAGATAAAAACCCTGCTCTCTGACATAGACAGGAAGATAAAGGAGGCGGAGAAGAAGGCTTACATCGACCCAGTCAAGGCGGAGGAAGAGAAGGAGCTGGGGAACCAGAAGTTCAAGGACGGGGACTACGCAGCAGCCGTCAAACACTACTCGGAAGCCGTCAAGAGGAACCCAGACGACCCTAAGTACTACAGCAACAGAGCCGCCTGCTACACGAAACTCGCAGCTTTCGACCTCGGGCTCAAGGACTGCGAGAAATGCGTCGAAATCGATCCAAAATTCATCAAGGGGTGGATCAGGAAGGGGAAGATCCTCCAGGGCATGCAGCAGCAGGGAAAGGCTCTCTCCGCCTATCAGAAAGCCCTGGAACTCGACCCGTCCAACAGCGAGGCTCTCGAGGGATACAGGTCCTGCACAGTGGCCGTCAGCTCGAATCCTGAGGAAGTGAGGAAGAGAGCCATGGCTGATCCCGAGGTCCAGGGGATCCTCAGGGATCCTGCGATGAGGCTGATACTCGAACAGATGCAAAGCGACCCCAAGGCGCTGCAAGAGTAAGTGATCGCAGTTTGGGAAGACGAGGAACTAACAAGGAATTTGGGCTGAAATTTCTGAAGTCACCTCAGTTTCTTTGAATTGAAGTAACTTTGATTTTTTTTTCTGTTCACAGCCATCTTAAGAATCCTGACATCGCGGCGAAGATACAGAAGCTTCTTGAATCGGGACTCGTAGCGATTCATTGAGGAATAATAAAGAAAAAGAAAAAAAAAATTCTACGAGCTGCAAACCCCGCCTTAGAAGTTAAACGCGAATGGAAATAATAACAGATATTTTTTTTCTTAACTCTGTCGTTTTCATTTTCGATAGATGATAAAAATACGGATTTATTGATAATTTAGTTGATAATATTGAGAAACAAAATGAAGAAAAAAAAACGCATTATTTTATAATTAGTCATTCTTATTCTATTTCAATTGAATAATTTGGTGAATCAAGTTGTCGATTTATCGCCCATTTCAGATCACGCTTGCTCTATTTTATCCATCGTATTGCGGCTTAGAAAATAAACAAATTTGAATAATTAAAATATGAGCGATGATAATTAGCTTCGTATAAATTGAGAGAAATTAGTCAACCAAGAGAAATGAGGCACCTTTGTTTTTTAAATTAAATATTCCATGAGAGGATAAATTTAGGCGTGCTGATGAGAGAATAATAATAATAATAATAATAATAATGATAATGATCGCATTGTACACTTTATACTATACCCATTACGATGATAGTTTTATATCGATAAACAAAGCGATTTCCCACGTTTTGTTATCCATCTATACTGCTGCTATAGTTGATACTGCGAAACCCCACCCCGTGTAAACAATTCCATGAATTAACGAAATACATCTTTACGTCGTTTAATTACTAAATCGATTATATCGGTTTTTGACTATCATTTATAATTCCTATCTTCTTATGATTCTGTATTAAGTGCAGGGAATTTTTTGGTTCACTCAAACCAGTATTGAATAGCAAAATTAAATTCAGGGTGTCTAATTCCTCGAAGAATCTAGAAGTCCTGGAATTATCAGGGAATTTTGGGTTCAATTAAAGAATTTTTCTAAGAGTGATCAATTTTTTGAATTTTTCTTTCGTTTATTTTTATAAATTGAAAAACCAGTATTGAATTTAAAAAAAGAACATTAGTCTAGTATATTAAGATTAACGTATTTTTAGCAAATGTTTATATTTTTTTCTTGCCTCGCAAGTACAGATAAGATTATGATCTTTAAGAATAACGTCGCTTTCTTAATCAATCGTTCAGTTAATTGATGAATTAATTAATTGAAATTTTTGTTGTGTTCATTTTTCAATATATATTATACCATATGATGAATACTGGTCTTACGATATTTCTATAAACAAATCATCGAAAATGTAACATTACATAATATTTTTAAACAGAATTAGTGTCGTAGGCATAACTGTATAATAATTATGATCACCATAAAGAATTAGAGATACGTGCCCTCAAAATCGGTTTTATGCATCAACTTTTTCTTTTTTTATCGAGACACTAAAATGCCAGTTAAATAAACAAAAAATAAATTGTTAATAATAAGACAGAATACAATTTATGAACAGTAGTGGCACCATTATAAATGCAATTTCAGAAAAAGAACCTTATATTATATTAATATGTTTGGTTAACGCAAAAATAAAGAAAAAAAGCTTGAATTATAAACTAATATAATAATCACGAATTGTCGAAAATTAGTATCTAGTTGGTTTTTTTTTTTTAATTCTTTTCCCGGAATAAGAATGTTTCTTATGTGTTTAATTATGCCGTCTAATTATTACTATTATTATTATTATTTTTTGTGCTTCTCAATCCGACATTTCGGTTCCTATTTTTATAATTTTGCTGATCAACCGCACACATCATTTTCTATGCAAATCGAAATAATTCCCCGAAAAACTGTTATAGGAACTTCTTTAATTAAAACTGGTTTCGAAACCTTGTCGAATTGACGAGTCAATAAATTGGTGAATCATTTCTTATCTACGATAATTGATAATGAATTATTGGAAATTTGACACACGTATGATAAAAATGAACTTATGAGGATCAAATAAATATTAAAAATAAAAATCCTTCAAATTCTAGACTGGCCAAATTTCTTCAATAAAAAATTCTAACTTCTATTTTTATTCTCAGCTTGACTCTGTTTGACTGGCAAATACAAGACTGTCATGAATTTTCAAAACCTCGCGATTCAAGCAAAAACAAATTATTCTCAGATTGGCGGGAAATATGAAAAATTCAAAAGTGAATCGAGATTTTTTTCAGTATCGACTCGATCCATAAAACAAAAAATCGAGTGATCGTCGTAAATCGAAGCATTCTGCAAGTTAGACTGTAGAAAATAATCATTAACTCTCAGATATCAATATCAATATCTGATCGTAAGAATTTTTCAGAAATAGTGAAAAAAAAGACTCCGATAGTGATTCTTAGTTTTGTCAGCCGACTATAAGAATTCAAAATCCGCGCCATTTCTTCACTATTTCGTGAAATTTCGAAGATGTTTTTACAGTGGTTTTCTCGATACTTTTCGATTAATCGATTACGTTTCGTCGACATTTTTACCATTCGACTTATCGATATCGGATTATTTTCATTCAACATCGGAAAATGTCGATGTTTACATTTTTTTTATTGTGTCTTCCAATTAAACTGTTGAACAACAGCCTGAAATCACGTCGATTCAGTAAGAATGAAGAGAAATTAAGGTGAGAGTATTGAAAATAATGTATATAATAAATAAAAATGGGTAACAAAAATGAACAAGAGTTTTTTTGTTTTTTTTTTATTATAATAATTCCTCATTCATATTCATGGATCTTTTATTTCCAAAAAATTTGTCGATGTTTGTAATGGATTTTTATTCAAAAAATATCGTTGATATTAGTTCCGGTTCTTCCCACCGGCGTCGCTGTCTTCGAGTCGAGCTCTCGATTCTCTCGTGTTGGGGGTGAAGCTTGTGTGTTGCGACTTTGCGATGGTTTTGAGCTCTGGCGTGACGCGCGTCGCCCGTAAACATCGTCGGCCATAATGCAATGCGACATCATGGACGGTGGTGTGTAAACATTAGTGACAAAATAACCTGTTCGAAAATGTGCATCGTTAATATCGAGGATAGTTAACAACAGTTTAAAACTAAAAAAACAACGCAACGAGTCCAACGCCGCGCGGTGTATCCATCATCGCGACACCGACTCCCCGAGTTTCGATACAGCGGTGAACCTAGCGACTCCCGAACCCTCGACGTCTCTGCTATGCATTGGCGTGGATAGAGAGAGAGAGGGGAATACCGAATACAAGAGAGCCGCGAGGGAACCGAGGACCGGAGACTAGCGAAGTTGCCTGTAATTTCATAAAACTTTTATCATATTAAGATTAAGATACAAATGACCGGTTGCGATCGACCGCGCGGTCACCCTCCGCCCCGGGTTTAGACGAGGGAAACGTAACACTGTCGTGTGAGAATGAACGATATATTTAAAGAGGTAGGAAATTTGCGAGGCAAAAACGTCGCGTTAGCCGTTGAACAAGTTACGCAGTGACGTATCTAACGATTTACTCGATTCGAGGAACCCCGCGCCGCTCGGTGATTTCGGTGTATCGATCTATGAATCACTGCGATCAATGATATTTTCTGACTCAACTGCAGAAGCGTATAAAAATCGATTTTTTTTTACGATTTGTTTGATAATTAATAAAATTGTTTTTCTTTCGCGATTGTAAGCAAATTAAATACTCGTTATCTCAGAGTTTAGAGTTTGAGAAAACAAATGTGAGAAAAATTGTTGATTTAATCACCGAGATTATTGAATAACGTTTGTAATTTTTGTGAACGAATGAATCACTTGACTTCTTCCGTAGCCGCGGGAGAAACGGATATTCGAACACGTGTTTTGTCCAGAAAAACCAGCGGGGGGGTTCAAGAGACCCGTGTCTAATAAGACTTCGAGTCCCTCTCGGGGTCCTGAAGGTAATTATTTTCCGAATACCAGGAACCCCGGGTTCAGGTAGAAAGAAAGAAAGAAAGAAAGAAAGAAATAGACCGGATTGCGAAACAACGTAGATTTTTAGAAAACTTTATTCGAGTAGAAGAGAAAAAAACTTTGAACCCTTTGAGTAGAGAGAATTTTCTATTTGTTATTTTTTATTTCCTTTTACTGTCAAAGCTGAAAGCATCGCGGTTCGATTTCGTCGAATCGTGTTTCTTGTACATTTTGCCAAGTGCAATGACTCATCCATAAGCGGAAAAACGCGAAACGATATGAAGGGGGTGCCGCGTGCACGTTGCTCAACTAACGCAACGTTTCACGAACCTCTTTCATTCATTCACTATGAGTATCATACGTATATTCACTCCCTTGCCTTGCCGCGCGCGCGCGGGGCTTTGCTTGCCTCGCCTCGCTTCGCTCTCTTCTCCTCCTCCTCCTCCTCCGCATTCGCGCGGTTATATTAATTCAACAATATATCTTCAAACAGTTACATCGTATCGAAATTATTATTTGCCCCGTTTCTCTCACGTGGATATGTAGGTGTATACGAATTCGAAGAACTGCATTCTTATTTGTTTTTTTCAACATTCCACAAAAGATCTCGATCACGTAATCAAAAGTAACTGGAATCGATTAGATTATCGATTAGTTTTTTTTTTTTTGTTAATTGCATTCTTCGAGCGAATTTAATAATGCGAATTCAATTATTGCGCGGTTTATAGTTGAATATATCGAAGTAATTTTTTTTTTAAGTAGTTTTCTGAATCGATGATGAAAAGTCATTGAAATTGTCTCTTAAAATCCTTTTATAGTTATTCTAAATCCTTTCGAACGAGGATCGAATCTTAAACAAAAGAATTGAATCATTATTCAGTCATTGGTTAATTTTTTAAAAGTAGTTTTCTGAATCGATGATGAAAAGTCATTGAAATTGTCTTTTAAAATCGTTTTATAATTATTCTGAATCCTTTTAAACGAGGATCGAATCTTAAAGAATTGAATCATTATTCAGTCATTGGTTAATTTTTTAAAAGTAGTTTTCTGAATCGATGATGAAAAGTCATTGAAATTGTCTTTCAAAATCGTTTTATAATTATTCTGAATCCTTTCGATCGAGGATCGAACGAAAGAATTGAATATTATTCAGTTATTGGTTAATTTTTTTTTAAGTAGTTTTCTGAATCGATGATGAAAAGTCATTGAAATTGTCTTTTAAAATCGTTTTATAGGTATTCTGAATCCTTTCGAACGAGGATCGAATCTTAAACGAAAGAATTGAATCATTATTCAGTCATTGGTTAATTTTTTAAAAGTAGTTTTCTGTATCGATGATGAAAAGTCATTGAAATTGTCTTTTAAAATCGTTTTATAATTATTCTGAATCCTTTTGAACGAGGATCGAATCTTAAACGAAAGAATTGAATCATTATTCAGTCATTGGTTAATTTTTTAAAAGTAGTTTTCTGTATCGATGACGAAAAGTCATTGAAATTGTCTTTTAAAATCGTTTTATAATTATTCTGAATCCTTTTGATCGAGGATCGAATCTTAAAGAAAAGAATTGAATTATTATTCAGTCATTGGTTAATTTTTTTTAGAGTCGTTTTCTGAGTCGATGATGAAAAGTCATTGAAATTGTCTTTTAAAATCCTTTTATAGTTATCCTAAATCCTTTGGAAAGAGGATCGAACGTTAAACAAAAGAATTGTATCATTATTCAGTCATTGGTTGTAGCAACAATTTCACTAATTTTGGTATTAGCACAGTTTGATCGATTTCGTAGAATTTGCTAATGAGGATAATTACTTTCACGGTCTCAAATCCTTAGACCCTTCGTATCCCTAATTCTCGAAAATTTCAATCCCCATAATACGTCAATAATTTGAAAGACAAGATATAATAAAAACAAACAATTGTTCACAATAATAGAAAAAAATCGATGTAATAACAAAAGTACTCAAAATCATTCATTCTTAATTGACATCAACTGATCGATTCTTCTTCTATAATAAAACGATTTTTTAACATTTTTTCAGGTAATCGAGTGACCGAAGTAGACTGTCTAAAATCAACGTCCTAGATAATACCAAAACAATAAGAGAGAATAAAAAATAAAAGATGGACGACGAAGAAGGATCTTCAAGTTCCGGCCCGATGTCCTCTCTGAACAGTCTATTCTCATTCACAAGTCCCGCGGTGAAGAAACTTCTCGGTTGGAAACAAGGAGACGAGGAAGAAAAGTGGGCGGAGAAGGCGGTAGACTCTCTGGTCAAAAAATTGAAGAAAAGAAAATGCGCCATCGAGGAGTTAGAGCGGGCCCTGAGCTGTCCTGGAACTCCCAGCAAGTGCGTCACCATTCCCCGCAGTCAGGACGGCAGACTCCAGGTCTCCCACCGCAAGGGGCTTCCCCACGTCATATACTGCCGAGTTTGGCGATGGCCGGACCTTCAGTCCCACCACGAGCTCAAACCCCTGGAACTCTGCCAATATCCGTTCTCCGCGAAGCAGAAAGAAGTCTGCATAAATCCGTACCACTACAAGAGGGTCGAGAGTCCCGTTCTGCCTCCGGTCCTGGTTCCACGGCATTCGGAATTCGCCCCTGGCCGTTCCCTCCTACCTTTTCAGCAGCTCCCCGAGCCCACGATGCCCCACAACGTCTCGTATTCCTCGAGCGGTTTCAACGCCGGTCGGGGTCTGGGGTCGGGGTCAACCCGACCTCGCCACTCTCGTCCGTCGGCTCGGTCCCCAGCCCGGGTAGCACGACCTCTCCGAACCCCCAGAGCCCCTACGGGAGCAACGGACTGCCCGAAACGCCTCCGCCGGCTTATTCCCCGCCCGAAGACGGATCCCAGCACGGCCAGTCGCCGCCGCCAGACTCGTCGGCGATGGATACGACCGGGAACGCGGAGGTGGCACCGGTTTCGTACCAGGAACCACCTTATTGGGCCTCGATAGCTTATTACGAGCTGAACTGCAGGGTGGGAGAGGTTTTCCACTGCCAGTCGCATTCCGTGATCGTGGACGGTTTCACAAATCCTAGTAACAACTCGGACCGGTTTTGTCTCGGACAGTTGTCCAACGTTAACAGAAATTCGACGATAGAAAACACCAGGAGACACATAGGGAAGGGAGTCCACCTCTATTACGTCGGCGGGGAAGTTTACGCCGAGTGCTTATCGGACTCTGCGATATTTGTGCAGTCTAGAAACTGCAATCATCATCACGGATTTCATCCCAGTACCGTTTGCAAGATCCCGCCAGGATGCTCGCTGAAGATATTCAACAATCAGGAGTTCGCGCAGCTCCTGTCTCAGAGCGTTAATCACGGATTCGAGGCTGTTTACGAGCTAACTAAGATGTGCACCATCAGGTATCCTCGGATTTCTGACTTTCCCGATTTCCACAGGGTGTCTAGCAGCGAATTTGGGCTCATATCCTGGGATTGTTCAATTTCTCACCTACAGCTTTTACAATCTTCAAAATTATCAAAAATCTCGGGAAGATCCTAAAGTTCCCTTGGTTTCTTTGAATTCATCAAGGCTTCGTTACGCTTGAATTTCTCGATTCGAAATTAGTTCCCCAGTTTTGATTCTTGGTGCGACGTATAAAAAATCGCGAATTATCAGAATTTACCAGTCCTCAAATCATCGTTAATCGAAAACACAATAATTAATAAAAATTACAAGACAAATTAGCAATTTTATCTTGCAACAAAAACATTTGTTGTTCAAGTTGAACAAAATTTGCATTAACAAATAGTTCAATCAGGTTCAAAATTCGTAGAATTGAAACTTTCAAGCGGAAAATGTCAGAGAATTTAGTAGACACCCTGTTCCTACGATTTACAAGATTTTTGTCTAATCTTCTGAATATTCTTCTCGCAGGATGTCCTTCGTAAAGGGTTGGGGCGCCGAATACCACCGTCAAGACGTCACCTCGACCCCGTGTTGGATAGAGGCTCATTTGCACGGACCTCTTCAGTGGCTCGATAAAGTATTGACGCAGATGGGTTCCCCTCACAACGCTATCAGCTCTGTTTCATAGGTGTTGATCATTTTGAGGAATGGGAATTGAACGAATAAACAAAGATCAGAACTCTTCGTTCTGAACTCTCATCTCTACTTAAATACATAATTTACATTACATACATATATGGTTTCCACTATATATGTTTAAGAAAAATTTCAATTCGTTCTTTACGTCGAATTGATTCGCATCGCGTTGATATATTATTTAGTTCATTCACACCGAAGGAAGCCAAGTTTTTTTTTTTTTTTTTTGATTCACATTAATTTACCGTTAACTTAGTTAGAAATTTTTATTTTTAAAAACGACAAACATTACTAGATAATAAATAATAATAAAATATAAAACAAAGAAAAAAAGAAGAGAAAGAAACTCGTGAAAGTAAATGATAATTGAAGAAAAAAAAATTTTATGTCGGCCAAATTATTGAAACTAATTAAAAATAACCCAATTAGATAGATTTTATTATATTATTATACGAGACGTTATCGAGATATTATTATTATTATTATTATTATTATCATTATTATTATTATTAATATTGAATTGTACAGGATATGAAAAATGAATGAAAGAAATTTTTTAAGATCGTTTATCGAAAGAATATTATTATTATTATTATTATTATTTTTCTATCTAATGAAGTACAGAGATACCACATACGCTGGTATTGTGACAGCTACTATACTATTATAATACGGTATATATAATATCGATGAAACGAAACAGAAAGAAAAAACAAAAAATGAAAAAAATCAATCGTATTTTTTAACTCTATTAAGGATTCGTGTCTTACGAATTATTATGATATTTTAGTCTATATATTATATTATATATATATATATATATACAGAATATTGTATATGTATACACGTAAAAATTATTCATTATAGAAGATTAGAAAAAAACAAAAACAAGAAAGTTACTCTACATATAAATTGAAATATATATATAAATATTATATATTGGAGCCTCAAAGAAGGGGCTTTGAGCTCGTAATGAAAACGAAACACGAAATTCAAAAATGAAAAAAAAAAAACAATTAATACCTGGGTGAAGGTATAGACGACGAAGAGTACGAAGTGAATTAAAAACAAAATATGAACCCGATTAAATGACAAAATTGATATGAATTTTGTGTAAAATCGTTTATTGGAAAAATTAGAACAAAGAATTATGGATGAAAAATTGAAAGAAAGTAAATCGATGTGGGAATATATGTGTGTACGTGTGTGTGTGTGTGTGACGTGTGTGAATATTGAAAAGAAAAAAAAGTAGGGAAGCCTGAAAATGAGCACAAATAATTTTTTTTTTTTTTAACCAATCAATTTTATAAGGCGAGAAGATTCGTTGATATCAATCATACAAATCGTTTGCGATTATTGATGAAACGTAGAAATTTATATATTATTGTGAAAAAGTTGAAAAAAAAAAATTTTGCCTGGATTATTCAAAGTTAACTATGACGTATCGAGAGGAGATATAAGGTATAGATGTGCGAGTTATGAGTGTAGGTAGTACGTTATTTTATTGTATTTTTTCTTTCTTTCTTTCTTTTTTATAACCACTTTTATTTTCAATTCAATTTTTTTTTTTCTTAATCTGTTATTGGACATTAATGCAATAATTATTTTATTTCATTCTTTACGTATATTATATTATATATATTGTATATAAAATACTAATTTTTTTTTTTTTTTTAATTTCATTACCCAATTCCAATTGATTTATTACAGATTTCCGATTTACCGATATTGAACAAAGAGAAAAAAAATTGAATTAATTTAAAATTCTAATTGAATTAAACTCGTTTTTACAGAAATAAAAGAAAATATGTCAAAATTTATAGAATTTTCTCAGTGATTGCAGAAATAGGATCCTAAAAAGTCAGAGAATTTTCAAATTCAATTGTAATTAAAAATCCAACCAATTTATTCCGAAATCGTTTAATTGGTGAAGAATTCGAAGAACGTGATGAATTTTTAGCTTTGATCCAAATTTCCTATCATTGAAAAAAAAAAAAATGACAGCAGTTGAGAATCAATTAAAAAAAAAAAAGAAATGGATCAAATAAAATAGCTGTAATTAATTAGTAAGGGTCCCGTAAAATTAGACTCAACGTTAATTTGGTTTGTTTCTTTATTCACTTATTTATTTATTATTATTATTTTTTTTTCAATAATAATTATATGAACAATTTGGAAGGTAGGTACGTAACTCTGCATCTATACGATATCTTTTGTTAAATCATTCCTCGAAGTAATACTAACCACTTTGAAATTGTTATTGAAAAAAAAAAAAAAAAACAAGTAGAGTGAAAGAACGAGGATTGATAAACGATAATTTCAATGCAAAAATTCAGACGCCGATCTCACGTTGACCGCATCTATGATAATTAATTAATTAATTAATTAATTAATTTAATTTAGGTGTCAACTGCGTCTGATGAACTATTATAAATAATATTAACAATACCGCACAATCTTTCTTCTTCTTTTTTTTGCTTTTTTCTTCAATTTTTTGTTGAACGATCTTTTTTTTTTATCGATAAAAAAAAAGAATAAATTTTCAATAAAATACTTTGATAATTTCAAACCGCGTATACTTAACGAATAATCATTTTTTTAAACTTTTTACTTAATTGAATATATATATATATATATATTCATAAACAATTGATCGATTATATTTACAATTAAATTTTTCCGATTTTTTTTCTCTCTTTTTTACGATAAATTAATGAAAATAATTAACAGTAATGGGTTTAATTAATCGCTTAATTTCTTGTCATCAGTAATCGTCTACTACTAATAATAGGAATCTTTTCAATTATTGTATTCAACTAATTAATCATCATTGTGCCGTTCAATATTTGAATATTACAAAAAAAAAAAAAAAAAAACAGTCTAATCTGGGCCCACGACAATATTGTAACGTATTACATACATATATTAATGAAATATATTACTATTCTAAATACCGATAATAAAGTGCCACTTTTGTTGTCACTAAAGAAAAAAAAAAGGAAAAAAAAAATAATGAGTGACAATCTGCTGCCGAAGTGCCTAGCTGTGATCTTTTGCTACCAAATTTTTTCATGATTGATGAATTATATACCTTACAAGAAAGAAAGTGAAAAAAAAATTAAAAATGTTTCTACTCGAATAAAATTGATAACAAAAAAAGAATGAAAGAAACTTGAAAAGAGGGGTTTTTTTATAGAGTCTTTTATTAGATTGACAAAGTTTTTACCATCATACCGCCTTAATATACATACATAAATGTACGATACGGATATGTATCACAAAAAATTAAAAAAAAACGAACGTTGCCGTTTAAAAATATATTGATGGTGATATATGCCAAAATGTGCTTCTTTGTTGTTATATAACAAACAAAAAACAGAATGAAACTACAAAAAAATAAATAAAAAGAACGTGATCTTAAATCGAAGTATAATTTAGTACTAATTAATTAGTCAAAATTGACGATACACGTTAAAATTTATACATACACAGATAAACACACACACACACGCACATATATACGCATGAGCGCATACATACATGTACACATATTGGACATGTCTACAAATATATGAAAACAAATTTCAAGTATGTATTTACAAATATATAAGAAGTACCTATATAATATGAATTATATAACGTGAACAAGGAAAGAAAGAAAGGAAATATATGTGTTATACATACTTATTGAAAAATATACAAAATTAACGAAAAGAAAAAAGAAAAAAAAATTGAATTAAAATTCAAGGGACGTTAAGTATATTTAGCGAGATGATTATTATAAATTCTCATAACTACAAAAAAAAAAACGTATTAAATGTAGTATATGTATATTTACAAGATAAAATATATAATTATTGATCAGACACATTGAAACCCTACTAAAAATGTTGATGTGATAAATCATATAATGTTATGAACGAAATCATCATGTCCATTCATCGTATCATTTACCTTGTGATTTTGTACAGATACATAGAAAAATCACATGATGAATGATATAGGCACTCATCAGCAGATATAATGTATCAAAAATCATATAGTTTATCATGTAATTTCTTTTATATTATATCTGGTGAGTCATGCCTATATGAATTATCACGTGATTTTTTTACATATATATTGGTTGAAATTCACAAGATAAATCATATTGTGAATGGACTAGATGATGCCGTTCATAACGTTACATGATTTATCAAATCAACGTTTTCGGTATAGAGTATGTATACTTTTTAGATATACATATATTGAGCGTTCTTTTTTTCTGTTTTGTTTGTTTTATTCTGTTGTCTGATCAAAAAAGAGAAAAAAAAAAATTATATGTGTATGGTCTTCTTTCAATTTTATCGCTTCACTGTACGGTATAAATATTAGCAATTGACTTATTCATTCTGTGTATTTTTTTGTTTTTGTTTTGTTATGTTATGTTATTTGCAATAGTATGTAATGTTAGAATAAGGATCATCTATCAAGTATATTATGAAATAAAAATATTAGGTACATACATATGTTCGATGTATAACAATTATGTGCGATAAATACAAATATTGTTTTATTATTTCAGAGTAAAAACAGTGCAAAAAAAAAAACATGATTCCATATCTTCCTTTCATATATGTTCTCTTATATTATTTCGTAATGATATATAATTATTAAGTGTTATTATTATTATTTTAGTCTGTGAATGAACATTTTTTCTCACACACTTATTTGACAAGGTATAGTCTTTCCTCTATGTCTCGCAATTCAGCAATTTAATCTCGATGCATCAAGCGGGATGCCTCCTAGGTATGCTGTGCGGTCCGTACTACGCCCGCGACTAGCCACAGTCTCTTCACACTATTAACTTATAAATTTCCAATATACTTAACTTAACTCAAATTATATTAAAAAAAAAAATAATTTTCTATCATTCTTTATTATCACGTACTTAATCATATAATACTAACAATAATTAATTATATTTATTCTATATAAATTTAACATAGAAGAAAGGGAGTTACCGTAAACTGATTGGACAATAATAACATCAGCAAAACCTTGTGTTCTCCGTGCTGACCGATAGTAATACTAGTCTAGCCAAGTTGTCAGGATTTACGTGACACTTAGCCAGTTAGGGTGTAATAAGACTAAAAAAATGCAATATTCTCAGGTTTTTATGAGAACTGTTCCAACAAACAATGATGAATATAAAAATAAATTTAGAAAATGATAACACTAAGGTGGGATCGTGACATATGCGCAATAATGTATTATCTACATCCGATTCGAATAATTTTTCATTAACTATTATAATAACGAAACAGTTGCATGTGAGTCGTGAATCGCTAAATTTTGCAGGATTAACCCGTAATAATCATCCTGCAGGGTTAATTTGATTCGAATCGATTTTCAATCGAATAATATATAAATGTAGTTATAACAGACAAAAACTGGAAAAATGTATGATTGAACTCCTTTCCTTCTTTTATCTTCTCAAGCCCCGAATCATCAAGTTCAACCTTCAAAATGAATATATTTTCTGAAAGACACCGTACCAGACGGTACCAGACTATTTTTTTTTTTTTTTATGATAGTAATATAACTCAAGAGTATCGTGCTGAATTTTTGCGGAAAAATATCGCAAATTGAAAAAGTTATGAATATTTGACTAGAAAACCGTGTTTTCCGAACATTTTTTCTTCAGGAATTTTTTTCAGTACTTCTAAACCAAAAATTCACAGTTTCATCGATGAGTGCATATTTTTCAATGTTTGAATTTTGACTCAAACTTACTTGGTGTAGCTATCATGATAGATTACTTAGGTGTGATTATTACGAGTTAATGATTCCTTTTTTCCCAGATTAGCATTACGACTCATTATCCTGCTAGCAATAAACTTCGCTTCCGGTTTGCGAACACTCGCTGTGAATATCTTCTCACGAATTCGTGTAGCACGATAAAGTTTCATGGATGTACAAGCGTGGTATCAATCCATAATTTTTTTTCATGACAAAAACCCGCTATACGAACGAAGTAGGTATGTAAGTGAAAAAATCGTTGAGAAGCTTACCAGCAGATTATATAGTCGTAGCGGGCATTGCTAAACACTGAACTGGATCACCTTGCAATTCAACACAGTTCTCGAAGACGTACTTTATTTGATTAATCTTAACTGCTTGGATAGCGTAACAGTGAATCGTCAGTAATTTGGTGCTTGAAATTCGCGTTAGTTCGATTTTCTTGAAGACTCACTGCCATTATCGATATATTCTCAGTCGCATAATCCATTTCGGTACATTCTTTGAGGACACAATTTGAAATGAATTCTCGAAGAGCTGAACCCGGAGATATCATGCGATTCATCATATGATCAGAATAATCAAAGACACCGTGAATCGTTCTCACATCACGATTCATTTCTGACTCCAAGTGAAAAATGTTCACATTTATTCGACTATTGAATCTATGAAGACGACTTCAATGAAAAGAGTCCGAAGAAAAGCGCCTGTGTACTTTGCGAAACGATGTGAGGCGTTCCATGCCAACTCGACCAATGATTTGCCCTCACCATTTTTTATTTGTTTCATATTTATTTTTTTTTTATGGTTGCCCTCACTTTCAAAAACACTTTGATGGAACCAATTTTTCTTATATTTTTTTTGCATATTTAAAAAAAAAACCTATCTGATAATTATGGTCCTATCGGCTCCGAAAAGTTTTCGAGTACGAATTACTCATATTTTTAGAAAAAACGGGTTATAAAAATAAACGAGGCGAAGGTTTCTGTTATAAGACATTTTATTTAATAATCACATTAAAATTCATAATAATAATTTATTTAATAAAATGTCTTATAACAGAAACCTTTGCCTCGTTTATTTTTATAACCCGTTTTTACTAAAAATACGAGTAATTCGTACTCTAAAACTTTTCGGAGCCGATAGGACCGTAATTATCAAATACATTTTTTTTAAATATGCAAAAAAAATATAAAAATAATTGGTTCCACTTTCTAATATCTCCCAAAATCATGGTGTTGGAACAAAGTATTTTTGAGAATGTTTCCGAATTTTGAAAAATGTCTATCCGTTTGGAGTTTTGAAAATACGTAAAAAATTAACGGCTATTTAGAAAAATCTGAAAAAATTTCAAAGTGTTTTTGAAAGTGAGGGCAACCATAGAAAAAATTATGAAACAAAAATGGTGAGGGAAAATCATTGGTCGAGTTGGCATGGAATGCCTCATATACACATCATTTTATACTACTCTATCTATATCCATAGCTAGAGTTTAATCAATAATTATCGCTGTTATATTCCGTGTTGAGTGATCGTGGATTTTATAGACGAAGAGGGCCCAAAATAATGCGATTTTCAAAAAACTGTATATTGCGGATTTCTTTACGAAATAAATTCACCTGTCAATATCTGCAAAAATCCAATCCGAATCTGATTTTCAAGTGTTCTAATCAGGGCCTAACAGTGATAATCTGTAAAAGTTATTCATTTGCGCAGTCCAGAATGAAAGCGATACATGTCACAAAAAGTCAAGACTGATGAGAAACTTGAAACTTGTTATCTGACCAAACGAACACCAAATATAAAACAATATGAGTTTACTTGGGCTCCTCTTTTTCTGGAGTTCTCAATTGATATGAAATCTTTTACAAATCTTGGATGAACTCAAAAACTAATTTTCACCTACTTTTCAGATTTCAAAATGTAACTGGCGATGAAATATTTATCGAATCAACTTCTAGTTTCACGTAAGTCTTCTTTGATATATTATCAACGATTCCACGTGATGTTTTTTAGCTCTGGTCGCTGAGTCCAGATTAATTGCTTTCTATTTATGAAAAAATAACAAAAAAGTGCCTTTCTGGGCGAAATGATTGTTTCAAACTTCATTTTTGAGAACTTTTTCACCGTACAACAAATTCCTCACGTGAATCTACTCTGCTTCCTATTCTGACATTGAAATGAAATTGAAATTGCTGTGACTCGAGTACTTCATCGCCAGTACCAATTCCAGCGGAGGATTCTGCGGAGGACTTTATGGGTGCATCGCATCGCATTTTCAGCTTGTATGGTTCATAAATGTTTTCTTGTCTACGACGCCCGAAATGAAATCTATCGATTCAAGTTTTTCTTGTCTCAAACTATTCAGTAAAGTGGCCGTCTCAAAATGAACAGAGATCTTCTTCATCCGGTCAAAAATGTACCGGACATCGATCATTTTTCAGAATAAAATACCGTTTTTTTGACTTCATACGTTACTTTTCGTGATAACTCGAGTGAAATTTAAGTTTTGAAAAAGCGATCTGTTTATATTGAAAAGGCCTCTTTACTAAACGGTTCGAGACCAGAAAAACTAAGATCGATCCACCGGTAGATTTTATTTGGTGCATCATAGACAGGAAAAAAATTCTTTCTAAAATTGTGTGAAAACGATTCAAAAGTCGCAAAAATGACTTTTGGTGGTTTTGACTTTTTTTAATTTTAGGGTGTATATTCCCCCTCAAGTGTGATCCAAGACGTACTATCAGCTATCATGATGAAGTACGTGAGGAATAAGCTCTGCGCGGTTTTATCACAGAGTTTGTATTAAAAACAAAAAACGTTCATACAATGCCTTCTATATTTATACGGTGCGATCTTCATTAGTTTAAAGCCCTCAAATCACATTCTGGGTTTCTTTACTCAAAAAGAGGGTTATTAGGGAGGGTTTCGATCTATTCGGACGAGACGACTAATATAATCCCAATCGAACTTTACTTCAGGTAAGTTCGTTTTATTGGTTAATTATATTGCGTCGTCTCGTCCTCTAGATCATAATTCTAGATGTTTAAGGTGAAATGAAAGTCACGTGACCTCGATATGATTTACACTTGGAATTTTCAAACGCTATTTTCTCAGCCAAAACACATTCGATTGATGTGAAATTGATATCAGTGACGTAGAAAAACTTAATGAAGGGCCTGCCAATCGTGGGTTTCGAATATCGAAAGACATAATCAGAATTTTGTGTAACAATATTGTTCTGTAACCCAAGGAGGTGCTGCCCCTCGTGGAGAGAGGCAGCACTTCCTTGGATTACGGAACAATATTGTTAAAAAAACTGTTATTACGTCTCGATTTTCGAAAATCCACAATTGGCAGGCCCTTCGTTGAGTTTTTCTACGTCACTGATATCAATTTCACATCAATCGAATGTGTTTTGGCTGAGAAAATAGCGTTTTAAAATTCCAAGTGTAAATCATATCGAAGTCACGTGACTTTCATTTCCCCTTAAATGTGATTTGAACAAACTTTACGACATGATACAAGTAACACAAGAATCCTTTTCGAATTCAAATGAACACACAAATTCTTAAACGAATACTATTTATCAATGCCTCTGCAAAACTAACTTTATTACACAATGGCTTATTATAAAATTTTGCACACAATTCTGGTTGTTCTCGAAAGAATGGAATGCATAAGCAAGGTTGCGGCCTATTTACTTTCGAGTTTTGGATACGGTCTGGTCTTGGTAAGACCAAAATATTGTCCAACCTTATCGCAGAAATTGTTTGCATTCTTTGAGCTGTTACTGATGCTAATGAAGTACATAACTAGGTTTAGTGTCAGCTGTTCAAGCGATAGACATTCGTGGGGATATAAAGTTTTTAAGTAATCCAATCCAGTTAACGGGTCCCATGTACGATTATATTTAGGTCTTTGTGGTTTCGAATTCGAGATTCCCTTGAAGAAATGCTTCATTCTAGGGTCATTTGACATGTCACAAGAAAAAATCAATGATCTGTACGAATTGACTGTTCCATAAGACCCAACATTATTGCGAGGCAATTATACATATACACGTATAGTATATGTATAGCGATATACTGTAGTTGCTGCAGTTTGTGTACATATTATTATCATTCACACTTTCATCAAAGTGAAAATAAAAGTAGTACCTATATACTAGGCAGACACTGAGTAAACCACAGAGTTTATATTTTTGTCGATCATATACTAACACATATAGACACATCGTCGAGTGTATTTTACTTTTTTTTTCTTTTGGTTCTCGAAAATGAATATATTCACACCTGCACTCGTCGTCATCCGGTGTATAATTTTCGTTCTTTCAATTTGTATCCTTGTAGTATCTTATTATTATTTCGATCAACATCCACTCCAGTAGTAAACATGTACTTATATCAGATCGTGAATGATGTGAGGTATGATAATTTTCTCATTTATACCGACTAGATTTACTTTCTGATCGATATCGATGTGAAATATTGTTTTAGAAGTGTGAATAGGTGTTCGTTTATCATTTGTCTGATACAACACCGTTGCTTCTTACAACCCGCCATATTGATAAATGTAACAATCGATTAACACAGTTCTATGCGTTGAATGGGAAGAAAAAAAAATACAAGAGAAGTTAATTATCGCGTGGAATAACAATGATCGTGATTTCCACATATGTATTAGGTCAATCGTTATTATTAGACGATGCAAACATCGCGCTTTTGGCGCATTACTATTGAGCATAAATAATATGTGCGGGTGTGGTTCGGTTATTCGCAATCTCGACACACTTTTACAACTCATATTCCATTTTTTTTTTCTTTTGTCTTGTGGAGAATTTTGGAATTGATGCACTGATCGTTTCGTTTCGATAAAAGTCATATAAAAATATGTTTCATACATGAAAAGCTAAACAAGAAACTGGTTAGAATTTTGTTATCTGAATAATTCTAGAATCACCGAACCGATCAAAGCGAAATTCTAATCAGACCCAAGTTTGGAAAAGCTGCGTCGATAGTTCAGACCAAAAATCACCAAAATCCACCTTTCGTTTGATTTTCGGACAACTTTGAGCATTGAAGAATATTCTCTTGTCTATGAAAGTGTAAATTTTTGGTTTTTGAGTGTTGAAAAAAAAAAAATCCTGAAACGAAAGTGTTCCGAAAAAAACGATTTTCTACTAAAAAATTCATAACTTTTCCAATTTTCAATATTTGATCGCAAAAATTTAGAACGATATTCTCGAGTTACAGTACTTTCATAAAACAAATGGTTTGGGACTGTGTCTTTCAAAAAGTCTATTTATTTTGAAGGTCCAACTCGATGATCCGGGTTTTGGAAGGATAAAAGAATAAAAACATGTTTATTTATACAGTTTTCTGTTTTTTTTCCTGTTTACTGCTCATATTATTCGATCGAAAATCGAATTCGGGTCAAATTCACACCCAGTGTGATTGTTACAGATGAATTGATACTCAAAGTCGTGGTACAGACGTCAAATGTCCCATTTTTGACGTCTACATCTTCTCTCGACTCTAAAAGACGTCTTTTCGTCTCTTGTAGACGTTTTTAATAGTTTAGACAACACTTTAGACGAGTTTGAGTTCTGTGCTGTCTGGCATATTTCGAATCGCAATGACATCGCGTAGCAGGCTGCAGTTTGAACCTCTATTATATATGGGGAATTCCATGCCAAATCGGCCCGCCGGTGACCCTCGACCTCTCAGATCTGGTCCGTGATTTTTTGCGTCATTCTTCCGACTCTAAATAGCAACGAGATTTTTTTTCAGATTTTTCAAAATAAAATTGAGCGTGTGGTGAATTTTCGAAGTTTTTTTTTCAACACCTCGATGGCCGTAACCGAAAAATCGGGAAAAATTCTCAAAAAGCGTCTGTCCAAAATGAAAATTTTTCACTCAAATTTCATAATGTCCAAAGTTTTCCTTCAACCCGATTTTTAGATTTATCGATGAAAAAATTACCGAAAAATAATTTGCGTGGAGATCAATACACCGTGAATTTATTGGATCACAGTAAATCACGAATAAAAGTAAGATAAAAATAAAAAAATTAATAAAATATCAATAATACAGATAAAAGCTAAAAAATCAGGTCGAAGGAAGAGCTTGGACATTATGCAATTTGGGTAAAAAATGTTCATTTTGGACATAGGCTTTTTGAGAATTTTTCCAGATTTTTCGGTTACGGCCATCGAGGTGTTGAAAAAAAATATTCGAAAATTCACCACGCGCTCAAATTTAGTTTTAAAAATCTGAAAAAAAATCTCATTGCTATTTAGAGTGGGAGGAATGAGACAAAAAATCACGGACCAGATCCGAGAGGTCGAGGGTCACCGGCAGCTCGATTTGGCATGGAACGCCCCATATTCGGTCTGTCTCAGCTGATCTTCGCGTCTCCTCATTGGTCGGTTCGAAACTCTCTTATTTATCCCTGATGTTTACCGACAAGACACGAGGTGCGGTGTGTCTCGCTGACGTTACAACTAAAGCGAGGCGAAACGATGATGACCTTTACGCCTCTAGGCCTGTATCTCCGTTTTCAATAAGCTCCTCCCGTCCCTCGTTCCGCCAGCTTCGCGCTCTCGGCTCTGGGCTCTCAGAGTCTCCGAGTAGTCATTTGTTTTCAGTCGCATTGCTTCTCGGCGCGGATTTCATCCGCTATGCCAGCACCAGACTGACGAATACGCGGATACGAGGATCGCGTGGTACCGCAGTCACCGCAAACCGCGAAGAGCGCGCCGATTCTATAACTAGGTGCTGCTCACCGCTCAGTTTCAGTTAAACCATCGTCGAAACAGGTGCGTTTCTCGCTCTCTTCGTATCCGCCACGCATAATCGTTACGATACATACGCGAAAAGTGAGTTTCGCCGACTCGCGGATACAGACGCGAGGGATTAGACGCAGGTCATCCCGTTCGGGGTTCCAGGGTCGGTGCTGCGACGAGCGTCGAACCCATGGAGAACCAACGGAAGAAGAGAAAATTGGTGAGTAAAGTAGTTTAGTTTAGGTAGAACTGAAGATCAAGAATTTTACAAGTAAATTAGAATTTGAACTGCTAATGTATAAAAAAATTACTTAGAATTGAATAATCGTAAAAAAAGTAGAGCAGAGTAAAAATTGAACCGTTGATTTGGGCACAGTTTTTTTTTTTTTTATCGAATTGTCGAGTTTAGAAAAAAAGAGACACTTCACATTTGATCGACGTCACCGCGAAGAGTAGAGTTTATATGAAAACAATTGTTACGCGAGTTTATGAACAGGATTCATGGACAGTTGAGTGCGGAAAATTTGATCCGTGGGTCTGATCGAGAGGCTAGTGTTTTTGTTTGTTTGAATCCGTCGATTGGGTGCGTGACTTTGATTGTCTGGCATCATCATCACAACATGCAGTCACCGTTGTATGAACGGCCGGTTTTAGAATATTTGAATTTGACTTTGAACACAAACTGTGCGTCTTCGGATTCGCAGCGTGTTTATTGTCGTGTTTATGAATATATGATACACAGTGAGATATTTGAAATTGAAGGTTTCGTTGGGATTGACGGGTGATTTTGAATTCTAGATGTCAAGAGACTCGATAGAGTCTCGCGCCAAGTATTTTGAAGAAAAGTTTTTTGATACGTTATACATTCTCAGACAGCGCAGAATTAAATTTTGTCGACGGGAAGACAAATTTCCCATTTTTTGATACATAAATGTTGTCTCAATTCTGAAAAAGATGTTTTAGGGCACAAAAGTCGTCTAAATGTTGTCTTGAATTATGAATGTCCCATTCTTTGATGCCTAAATGTCGTCTTGAGTCTGAAAAAGGTTTCTTAGGGCACAAAAGTCGTGTAAATGTTGTCTTAAATTATGAAAGCCCCATTATTTGATGCCTGAATGTTGTCTTGTCTGTCTTGAGTCTGAAAAACTCAAGTCCAGTTCAACTCAAGTTCAGTGTCCAGAAGGCGTCTTAATGTTGTCTTAAATTATGAAAGTCCCATTATTCGATGCCTAAATGTTGTCTTGAGTCTGAAAAACGCCTTTCTGAGTCCAGAAGGCGTCTGAATGTTGTCTCAAATTATGAAAGCCCCATTCTTTGATGCCTAAATGTTGTCTTGAGTCTGAAAAACGCCTTTCAGAGTCCAGAAGGCGTCTGAATGTTGTCTTAAATTATGGAAGTCCCATTATTCGATGCCTAAATGTTGTCTTGAGTCTGAAAAACGCCTTTCAGAGTCCAGAAGGCGTCTGAATGTTGTCTTAAATTATGGAAGTCCCATTATTCGATGCCTACATGTTGTCTTGAGTCTGAAAAACGCCTTTCAGAGTCCAGAAGGCGTCTGAATGTTGTCTTAAATTATGGAAGTCCCATTATTCGATGCCTACATGTTGTCTTGAGTCTGAAAAACGCCTTTCAGAGTCCAGAAGGAGTCTGAATGTTGTCTCAAATTATGAAAGCCCCATTCTTTGATGCCTAAATGTTCTCTTGAGTCTGAAAAAGATTTTTTAGGGCACGAAAGTTGTCTAAACGTTGTCTTGAATTATGAAAGTCCCATTATTTGATGCCTAAATGTTGTCTTGATTCTGAAAAAGATTTTTTAGGGCACGAAAGTCGTCTAAATGTTGTCTTGAATTATGAAATCCCCATTCTTTGATGCCTAAATGTTGTCTTGAGTCTGAAAAAGGTCTTTTAGGGCAGAAGAGGCGTCTAAATGTTGTCTGAAATCAAGAAAGACTTCTTTCAGGGTACGAAGACGTCTAAATGTTGTCTTAAATTATGAAAAACATATTTTAGAGTCCGAAAGACGTTTAAAATGATGTTTCAACTCTTACAGGCGTCTGTTAAGGTCCAAAGACGTCTAAATGTTGTCTGAACTCTGAAAGACATATTTGAGAGCCTAAAAGACGTCTAAATGTTGTCTGAAATTATGAAAACAATTCAAATAAAATATGTCTTCTAGATTTAAGACAACATTTACACGTCTTTTGGATCCTGAAAGACTTGTTTCGACCCTATAACCTATAGAAGCTTACTTACTCCAATATTCGTTATAAATGAAGATCTATCAATGTATTCGTGAATAACTCTTCATATTCAAGGTCTTGTTGCATGAAAATCAAAAAAATAAAAAATAAACAAAACGAACAAAAATAGCAAAAATGTTCCAATTTACTTATAAATCTGTAAATCAGTATAAAAAACATTTTCTCGGCTCTGACCTTATCCAGAATATAGATACGGGGATTATTGTATTGAGTTTGTAATATTGTCATAAAAACCGTTACCATAGTTCACACGTACCAACGTAGGTATAACGCATCTCCCAAAAGATAAAAAAAAACTTACAGTATAGGTATAATAATAACCCACATTCGAAGTCTAAGTGGTTCGGTATCGGGGTACGGTACCCGTTCGATGTACGTTGCATTGCATCGCGCGTTATCTTTATGCGGGACGCGTATCACCCGTGTTGGCTCTGGGTTACACTAACACGTAACACACTTGTAAAAATCGCCGCTTTATTAAAGCTACACGTAGACAAATGAGAATAAAAAAACGAAATAAATAAATAAATAAAGACATGTTGGATTCGCAAAAAGTGATATTCTGGTCGATATTTAGTAGCGATATTTATTATATCGCGAATATCGATGATATGGGATTCAATTATTGATTTTTCGTACTCGATATCGGTGCAGATTTTTTTTTTTCTTATTTTATTTTTCTTTATCGTCAGTGTGAAAAGATATTGATGCTAATTTTCGCTAATTCAAGGAATTCGAAAAACGGTCGGTGGAAAAGTCAAGGAATTTTATGGCGATACGAAACAAGACAGAGTAAAAGATTCCCAGCGATTTTTTTGTCTTCTTCGAGCGGAAATCAACAATCAATGGAAATAGTAGCAAAACATGTGTAAATTATGCATGAAAAATTATTCTCAAAAATAATTTTCTTTCACCATTATTTATTACATATTTGAATAACCTAACTAATTGGTCCGAATTTCAGTCAGGGCAAAATTGTAATTTGGTCAGAAAAAGTCAGGGATCTTTTTTTACTCTCTAATAGTGGCCACAAGTTCGAAAAAATAATTTTGTACATTAAAATCTACTATTTTTGATGAAAAAATTGGATTTTAATTTAAAAAAAAGTGTATTTCGTCAATTTTTGTCAAATTAATGATAATGAATCAATCGATCCTGTATCTATAGCGTCGATATATTGGAATCGATATAATACTTTTACACGACCTTGACACATGATTTTTTAATTATCACTAGATTTTCTGTAGTTTCTGCAAACCAGAAGAAAAAAAAAATTGCCATTTCAAATTTTATCTACAAATTTATATCATCGACAAAAAAGTTTATTCATATAGTTAACATATAGGCGCAGGGGGTTTTGGATATTGCACCAAATCGAATGTTTTATTATTCTCAACAAAAAAATTTGTTCAAGGCAAATACATTTTTTTTTTTTTTTATTCACTGACTTGCTCTAGTTAAACCGGATTTTAATGACCAAAAATATATATTTATGTGGCATTTCGGCTCGCCAGGTAAAATCAACGGCTCGTACGAAAAACATAACCTTGCTGAACAGTCACTTTCTGCGCGCGCCCCATACAACATTTTTTACGGAAAAGGCATTAATAGTCACTTTGACGCCAGTTGAGTTCCGCACGAACTGCGTATAGGAGCTGCTGTAAAAGGTAGTAGAGAATAAAGGGGGTAACCTGTGGTATAAAGACTTTATTCCGCAACTTTGACATGCGCACTTCGAACTGCGCATCAAAGTTGCGGAATAAAGACTTTATACCGCAACTTTGAACCTAGCGGTATAAAGTGCCACTTGCCGGAACGAAAGTAGGCGTCAAAAAGTGACTTTTTAATGCCTGTGCCGTAAAAAAGAATATTCGATTCGCCATGTACCAAATTTTAACTGTGTGTTAAATACGAGGGGCTATTCTGTTCAATGGGGTTCAGGAATCGCGCAGAATAATTAACGTAGCGGTTCCTGTGATTCTGGGAGTAAATAGTAGTAATAGTAGTTATGGCTTATTTCTCATTTAATTAATTTTTAATATTTTTGGTACATGTAGTTCCGCTACTATTTTTGCTACTGTTCATTATTTCATTACATATATATGCATACATCCGCATATTTGGCAGAAGCTACTACTAGAAGAGGGCAACAATTTCGAAATATAGTGTCTCGACTATTTCATACATATTTCATGAAATCACTGTCCTAACTATTTCATGGATTCCCCTTCGCTATAACCATATCATCTAATTTTCACGCTAATAGACATGTTCTCATGTAGTTGCGGCGAGTTTATCTACCTACAGAGATACGGACAGGAATCGTAGAAAGTTGTCAACAACTCTGATTGTGAGCGTTGACCTTTTCGATAACTTTCAACCAGATTATTATTGTTGTCATCTCGGTATATTCCCATATCCTAGAAACACACGGAACTCTCTGTTTTCGAACGCGATTTCATATACAGGGTGATCCATTCACCTCTGCCAACCCGAATAACTCGGTTATCGTCGATTGTACAGAAAATTGTTATATGGAAAAGTTGTTGCATTTGAAAGGGGAAAATGAGTTTCCGAAGCGAATGTCACCTCAAGGTCATATCTTCGGTGGTTGCGACGTTTTTTTCAAATGGGTTTACCTATTTTCTTGCTCACCACTATGAGGAAGCTGACGTCAAAACGCGTCCAACCATATGCAACAACATGACCTTCGAATGACCTACGGCCCCAAAATTCATGATTATTCATGTTGTTCATCAATATATTCATGATAATATGAATTACGTGAAAGAAGCATCGAAGCATTTAATCATGAATTTTGGGGCCGTAGGTCATTCGAAGGTCATGTTGTTGCATATGGTTGGACGCGTTTTGACGTCAGCTTCCTCGTAGTGAGCAAGAAAATAGGTAGTTCCATTTGAAAAAAACGTCGCAACCGCCGAAATCTCAGAGGATATAACCTTCAAATGCAACAAGTTTTCCATATAACAATTTTCGGTACACAATCGATGATAACAAACTCATTTGGGGTGGCAGAGTTGAACGGACCACCCTATAGAAATTGTTTTTCTTCTCCTGTGAAACTGAATTCGGAATTTTTATGTAACTATATGCGAACGACTGTCTACAAGCCTCGATTTTATGACCTCATGAGTGCATAATGAGAATTAACATCCACTTACTTCATGAATTTGATCGTGACTTTCGATATTTATCCATCTACGAATTAATATGTAAAAGCGTCAAGAGATTGATGGATATTTATAAACGATTTTTCTAACACATAATAACGTGAGAAACAGAAGAAAAACTTTTTGTCTTCCTCATTCCATTAGCCATATTGTTACTTTTTTTCTAATGGTTCAAGTCAAAGGTTCAAGGTCAGCTTCTCTCTTTAATATTGTATCTTCTTAGGAGGGGGAAAAAATTACTGTGTGGATTTGACTGACTCAGTTATCTTTGTTTAAACTAATCAATTCTTCTTTTTTTTTTTTTTGATTCACGATTATAATTACTCGATAATTCAACTTATAGTTAATATTTGGAATATTTATAATCAATTTTGCACATTAATTATCCCATAAATTGAAATTAAATTAACGATGATTTCATTGCAGAAATTAAAGAAAATCAACGATAAATATTAAACTATTATCATTATCATTATTATTATCATTTTTATTAGAATTTGTGCGATTTTGAATTAATTGAGGTACAAATTTCGAGTTTTCGATCTCAAAAAAGTATAAGAATAGGTATTGAAATAAGAAATTTGATATCGAAGAAACTAGAACTTTTTTTAATGGTTATATTCGATCAATTTTCGAATATCCATTCAATAATCAATAATCAAATTAATTTGCAATAATAGAATTTTTTCGAATTCGAAATTGATATTTGCATGCATGCCATCAATTCTGTAGAAATAAATTGAAAAAAAAAACAATCTTGATTACCTTTCGACTGAGATAATCGTTCGATCGACTGGTTAATGATTGTGACTCGGTGAGCCGAGTTCCTCGCGCGGGATAAGATCTTACGTCACGATATACGTATATAATATATCCCCATACTCGCGAATGCTAAACGTTGAACGTTAAACGCTAATGTCTGAGTTAAACTATCAATTAAAAAATCACAGTCTCAACTATGACGCAATAATTCCTCCGAGTTTGTTTGAACGGTGAATTATTATACGAGAATATTAAGGTTTGGCAATCTGATAAACGCTAGAAGCTATAGTCACGGTCTTTGGCATGCAGATAAATGCTATTGGGAATATTTCTACAAACCTTTTACGCAACGCCGACACGTGGACGCTACATTCTGTTTTCCTTTCGTTTTCAATATCTAATCACATATGTACCTGCAATATTCTCCCCTCTTTTTTCCACGTCGTCGGGTATAAACGACTTTTCAGGTGTCTAAAAAATGAGAAAAAAAATCCTGTGACAATTTATGGTCAGTTATCGAAATTTAGCGACAATCTAGTCCACTCTTTTGCTGATAACTTGGTCAAAAAATTTTCTTTTTCAATTTCCCTCATTCACACGATGAAGGATTGCTCTCCGAAGAAAATGAGAAGTCGAGAGACATAATCGGATCAACCGTGTGCCTGAAACCTTGCGGCAAGTGATTTTTGAAAAAGTCAATTCTTCGATCTGTAATGAACTTTGGATAAGATATAAATGATTTTTTTCCCCTCAAAATTGTTCCAGAACTGATATATTCGCAATCGATAAAAAAACGCCTGCAGAATTCGATAAGCGAGCTTTCTTTTTTCTATTATCAGTGTCACACATACCTGCGGCGTCTTATCGACTCGTGTTTTATCTAAACTCCGTCGATAAATCACGTGGTAATAATTCGTCGAGACACTATACAGACCATTCTTTATCCTCGTAGAAAATTTATCTTCTTAAACAATGAAAGTGAAAAAAAACTTCGCAGTTTCGTCGCGGTTGCTGTCGAGTGTTGATCGTGGTTTAAAAAAAGAAACCATGTCTCGTCTTTTTTCGGGTTAGCTGCGAAATTATCTTCAAATAACAATTCATTCATCAATAATCAGTTTCTGAATATTGTTTGTTCAACAAAAATTTCCTCTTCTTTATTCCATCTTCAACCATTTGTTTTTTAGACTCTATATAGCCGATATGCAAATCGATAATATGATCGCGTATATACATATATATATATATGTAAAGAATTTAGCAGTCAGTTACTATCGTCTTAGTCAGTTTCTGTCTTCTTTTTTTTTTCTTTTTATTATTATCATTATACGGATTGTATTGCTTCGGAACATACAATTATTTGAATATACTATATACAGTACAATACATTCGTTAAATTGCTTGAACAATAAGAATTACATAACTTGATCAGTTGCACAAGAGAAAAAAAAAGAAGAAAATAAAATAAAAAAATAGTTGCAAGACGTAGTTTTTAACTCATTCAGAAACTTATCACCATGCCATTATTACTATTATCATTATTAATATTAATATTATTTTGTTTTATTTTTTATTTTATACTGT
Organism: Euura lappo; assembly: GCA_018257835.1. Lineage (NCBI taxonomy): Eukaryota > Metazoa > Arthropoda > Insecta > Hymenoptera > Tenthredinidae > Euura > Euura lappo. The sequence continues at coordinate 16,679 of JAEUYN010000338.1, read as the reverse complement.
TATTGATACATCAGTCATTTTTTAATTTTTTTTTTTTTTTGCTATACTGTCAATAATATTTTAATTATTTCTTCTACTTTGATTAAAGTTATCGTTTTTTTTTTCATTTTTAATTTTCAGTTTTCAGTTATAGCATCATATGATGTATGAAGATAATTTCGTAGCTAAGTAACTAAGTATATATATATATATATATACGTTCATGAGGATCTAAATTAGTTCAATTCACCACGTGACTCATCTATGGAACGCAGAGTTATATTACTCTTCGTGAAGAAGAGCGAGGAGAGGATAGGAAAGAAGAATCTCTAAGTGTGCAGTGAAATTAAAAGATTTTTCAAGATTATTATGACACGGAAAAAAAAATGATTTTTTGATAAGATTCTATAAAATTCGATGTTATATTTTGACGAAATTCTTTCTATTCTGATCAAATTCAATCGTAGTACCTATAGAATAATATATAAAATTATATGAATCCGTGCAAAAATTTAGGAACGTTAAATTTTTATATTCTTATTTCATAAACTCTGATAAAATTTTGATAAAATTTTTTATCGTATGATTTTAGAGACAAAATCGAGATAAAAATCGGTACGATTTGATAAAAAATTTTATCGAATCGTATAAAAAATCATTTTTTTTTCCCCGGGAAGCCATGACGCAGATATCGAGGACTGTGTGAACACTTTCGTATCACTTCGTTATCGCAGTGTACATAGGAACGTGAAATTATTGACGATCGTTAAATCCGCTTTACGACAATGATATCAATCGAAAAAAGCGACGATAACGACTCCGAAGAACTGACGGAAACCGAGGAACTGATACCGGAAGTGCTTCAATGCTGAAGAAAAAAATGTCTCCTATTTTCGAATAAATTTTCTCCTCCTTCTTCCGCTTTTCTTCTAATTATCGTAGAACGATGATCGTTGTTTGGTTTCTGAATTATTTCTCGAACGGATCGAAGCTGACCTCGAAGTTGTCAGCGATCGATTACCTAGTGGTCGAATGAAACCGTCACACGGATCTATACGATCCCATTTTTCCTTGAAAAATGTATCTTTGCCCCTGTCAAGTGATGAGAGACTAAAATTTGACGTCGACGTTTGCACATTTGCGTTGTTATCGTAAACGATGCTTATCGATTGTTCGTAAAAACTTCGCAACTCTGGTCTAACCTCCGCGCGGTTTGACCTTAAGAAATCCTGTCCTCGTCGGCCTTCGATCCGACTTTCTTATCTTCCGATACTGAGTTGTAACTCAGATTGTGGCTTTGAGAAAATCGTTTTCTATCTCTTATATCGTTTTTGCGGCACCGCAGATTTCACATCTTTTGTTTTTTTCTTCTTACCGATCACGGAATAGTTCAGAGATTTTTGTAATATTTCTCAAAAATCGGTATTCTATAATCCAAACGATCGAAACCCTACTTCGAGGAAATCGTTTTGTCTCTTATCGTTTTTGCGGCACCGCAGATTTCATATCTTTTGTTTTTTTCTTCTTACCGATCACGGAATAGTTCAGAGATTTTTGTAATACTTCTCAAAAATCGGTACTCAAAAATCGGTATTCTATGATCGAAAAGATCGAAACCCTGCTTCGAGGAAATCGTTTTCTGTCTCTTATCGTTTTTGTGGTACCGTAGATTTCACATCTTTTGTTTTTTTCCTCTTACCGATCACGGAATAGTTCCGAGATTTTTGTAATACTTCTCAAAAATCGGTATTCTATGATCGAAACGATCGAAACCCTGCTTCGAGGAAATCGTTTTCTGTCTCTTATCGTTTTTGTGGTACCGTAGATTTCACATCTTTTGTTTTTTTCCTCTTACCGATCACGGAATAGTTCCGAGATTTTTGTAATACTTCTCAAAAATCGGTATTCTATGATCGAAACGATCGAAACCCTGCTTCGAGGAAATCGTTTTCTGTCTCTCTTATCGTTTTTGCGGTACCGTAGATTTCACATCTTTTGTTTTTTTCTTCTTACCGATCACGGAATAGTTCAGAGATTTTTGTAATACTTCTCAAAAATCGGTATTCTATGATCGAAAAGATCGAAACCCTGCCTCAACTCGACTTTCGATCGGTTTCTCGTGGTCGAGTAGCGTAAAACGTAACGTAGCGTAGATCGTAGACCCAAGAGTATTGCAAAACTTGTCTTATTACTACTTATTACGTGACTTTGGACCGTCGATCGCGTCACACTGTAGCAGAGATTGTAGTAGACGATTATAGTACATTATGTAGTATCGATTTTGTGAATCGTGATCAAACGATTTCGTCTGCCAATCGACATGGTCATCAAGCCGATTCCGTGTCACTGGAGGAAGTGAACCGAGAGACTGGCGAGCTAAGCGATGAGTGGAGACACGGTAATTCGAAATACTATCAACCTGGTCCTTTTTTTGGTTCGATTTTTTTTTTATTTATTGTGTATTTTTGTGGATTGAATCAATCATTCAATGCAAACTAAGTTACGATCGATTATCATTGGCGTTGAAAGAAAACTTTTTCTTTTCCAGACATTTCTATATAAGTCATAAGTCATTTCTGAGATATTTCTGAGTCATTCAAACCGATTTCTAAATTAAATAATTTTTTGCATTTTCTCAGCGAATTTATCAAATTTCTAAATGAAATCATTTTTTTCTACAATTTTCAAGTGAATTTATCAGGTATTTGAAAAAAAACCACACTTCCCACAATTTTGAAGTAAATTAATGCGATTCTGAGCGATTTCAAAATAGAGATCGGCGGTTTTGGATCGATTTATTGGAGATCGATATCTTTTGAAATTTTGTGAAAGTGCATTTTTTTACACATTTTTTTTATTACAAGTCATTAAGTGATTTTTTTTATGGGTTTCTAACCGATTCCTTAACGATCTTAACCGATTATAAACGATTTCGTCAAATACCAGAGTTCTGAAACACTTGGTACGATTTTAAAGTAAATCTATGCAATTCTAAGCGATATTAAATCAGAGATCGACGATTTTGAATTTATTCTCTGGACCTCGATCTCTTTTGCAATTGTAAAACTGCAATTTTCCAAGATATCTATATAAGTCATGAATAATTTTTAATAGATTTCTAGCCGATTTCTAAATAATGATTTCAACCGATTTAAAAGCCGGAATGAACGATTTCGAATCGATTCTTTGAAGATATCGATCTCTACTCGATTCTTCGCGAGCCGATTTTTATAAGAATCAATTCTTTACTCAAATTTGTAGATTTTTTTTCAACCAACTGCAGCATGCATGGAGTTTCAAGCTGCATTTTGAATATGATCGTGTCTCGTTGTTTCATGATTTGGACAAAACCCTCATTCACCGACTATAATGATAAATAAGTAGAAGACCGAGCAGTACCTGAAAATTAAAATACGTCATTCATTTCTCATCTTGTGAATACATTTTTATCAATGATTTGAGACACTTTCTAACCGATTTATAAAAGATCGATATTTTGGATACAATTTTTAATTCAACAGAATCGACTCTCATCTATATCCAATATTCAAAATCGTTATTTTTCTTCAAAAAAAAAAAGTGATTTCATGAATTTGGAGCGGTAAAAAAAAAAAAAAAAATGTATTCGTTGTAATCGAATCAAAGCACGTCCCCTAGTCTTTTTACACTGAGAAAAGAGTTTCTTTATACCAAATAAACGCATTTATTTGAAAATTTCGCGAAATATTCGTTAGCTGTTAAAGAATATCTTCACATGAAGTAAATATACATGTTGTTTCTACTACTGTGGAAATTCCGTAGTATTCACATTAAATAAAGCATTCGGTTGAGACAGAAATCACACGATGTCTCCTCAAATACAGATTTATTAACATTTAACAAATCTTACATGAGGGTTGGAGATTTGATGTAATTCGTGCGTAGTAGTCTGTACGCTTGCCGCTAGAGGTGAGAGCGGCGCTGAATACTCTAGCTACACTCTCGCGAGTAAAAACGCGCCAGTCATAATACATTCACCGACGTGAGGCGCGTCATTCGAAGCTCGAGGCGAACCCGTTCCTGGGCATTGTTTGGGCAGCATATTTTAGGTATGCACTATCTTTTTCGGTGGAAATAGTGAAGACAATCCAACAGTCACTTATCACGTTAAAAAAAAAAATTGGGACATGACGTCTTAGTCAATACCTGATTGGTCTAAAAAAAAATATCATCATTCGTGGATAACTGCTCTGATAGAAAAGCACAATTTTTTAACTATTAGTAGCTGAACTTCATGATCGTTCTCCTGAAACAACAGGTGCGCGTTGAAGAGAAATACAAGATTTCTTAACTATTAAGAAATCCTCATTCCATTATCGTGTTTGATCGTCTGATATAACTGGACGCGAATTTTAAGGAAATTGATGATTCGTTAACTATTAAGAAATCTTTATTTGAGACAAAGAAACACACTCAAATGAATGATTTCTTAGCTATGACTAGATGTATATTTGCTTATATACACATATCCGATTCGTTAACTGTTAACGAACTTTGTTAACAACAACAAAACTCTTTTCTCAGTGTATCCTTCTTTTTCCGTTTTCTCTTTTGTTTTTGGAAACACGATTTCCTCGTCTGCGTTTTTATCCCGGTTTTTCTTCTTCTTCATCTAATTATTTTTTCTTCAAATCTCCTTGCGGTCAACTTCATCCGCCACGATGTAAATCGATTCTCTATTACGTGGGGGTCGATTGAAATTGCCTCGGCCTCGACCGAGGAGGGGAACCCGAAGGCGGAAATTACCAACCGGATTACACAGAGCATATAGCTATTGCGGATGAAGAAGGGACCGCGCAGTCTGTGCCGTGTCTGCAGACTGCAGACTGCAGCTTTGCCCCTTACCCCCTCGTCAAATTGTAGAGGGGCGACCGATAATCAGAAATTTGATTACAAATTATTATTAAATTGGAAATAAAAAGAAGAAAATTGATATTTCTCTTTTTTTTTTTATCTTATAGACAAATAAAAATCCCTGAAGAGGTAATTCTGAGAAATAGAAAATAGAAATAGAAATTTGATTGATTTGATTGATTTTTTAAATATTTTTTATCGAGTCTAGGAATTCAGAAACAGGAAATCATATGTGCGAAATAATTCGATTGATTTACATAATCAATAGGTGGCATGAAATAATTTTAGGAATAATTGAAATAATGAGAATTAATTCGAATTAGATTATAATCATAGTTGAAAAACCGTTATCATATATTTTTTTTCGCCTATTCTTTTAAATCAATAAAAAAATTGACTCAAATTTTCAAAATATCAATTTGAAAATTCGGATAAATTATCGATTATTTGGATAAAGAAAAATTCAGTTGAATGAAATAAATTGATTAATTTGGAATAAAAAAAAACGTTTCTTTAATTATAAATCGATGAATTTTATTTGAATTATGCTTTGAACCAAAATCTTGAGACAATTATTATATATGTATATATATATTTTTCCTCCTCTCATGCGACTAATGAGATCACATCTCCTAGAAATAATCTCTTCCCAGTTTGGCTTTCTAAAACCATCTAAAACCGTTCGCTCTCCTTTGCGTTATACACGTTTATCTATAGACGACAAGAGTCCTAGTTTTTACCGCGAAATATGATATCATCCTTCCGGGACTCTCTCTTCTTTTCTCTTCTCTTCTCTTTCCTTTTCTTCCATTACATTCCACATATTCCTTCCATTTCCGGGGCACAAAATTTTACTCAAACTTAAACGGTAGGTACAATTGCCAAAAATATTTCATCTCATGAGCTTTCCTTTACTCAATTTAATTTTAGCACACGATTATTTTTTGAGAATTTAGACGACTATTTCTGTAGGATGAGCTTTCGTACTAAAAAAACAAAATTACATTTCGGATAATCCGGTAAAATCGATTCATTTCTTATTTCGCTCTTTGGGGGATTTTCTATCTATTTGACACTCTTTTTTTTTAAATTCAGTAAGTAGTAAAATAAAGAAATACGATGTTTCTACTGATATATGAATGAATGAATGGAAGAATAATTAACACAAAATTAATATACAGCAATATATTTACTTGAATGGATTTTTTGGAGTGAGTAATCATTTTTTAACTTCCCGTTTCTCTGTTTTCAGAGAAAAAAGGAAGTTATTGTGATCATCCCGAAAATGAAAATTTGAGTTTTCACTAAATCTTCACGATTCGAGGTCCAAAGAATCACCTCCGACTATTTTCAGTTTCACGTCTGGGTGTGTGTGTGTGTGTGTGTGTGTGCGTGACCACATTTTTGTCCGCGCGATATCTCGAGAACGCCTGGTCGGATTTCTATCAACTTGGGCTCAATCGACGGGGCTTTTCTTAACTTAGAACCGATTAGATTTTGGCTTCGATCGGATCAGTACTTTTTTAACTATTCAAATAACAAAATTCTAAAAAACGCAACAAAAATGACGATATCTTGAGAACGAATCAACGGATTTTAATGAAATTTGGTACCACATGGTTTTTTTGATCGCTGATCACGAATCTGAAGTCAGTTTTGCAAACTTTTCATTTGGCGTATTCGATATGCTGCAAAAAAAAAAAAACTAAAAACATTTGGATTTGGATGAAACTTGGTACTCGTAGGTTTTTTGGGTCACTGATCACGAATCTGAAGTCAGATTAGCGAAATTCAAAATGGCGAGTCCGATTTGCTGGGAAAAATACTAAAAACATTTGAAATCTTACGAAAATTTGTACTCGAAGGTTTTTTGAACCGCTGATCAAGAATCTGAGGTCAGATTTACAAATTTAAAAATAGCTGAGAACAAAATAAATAACGGGAAGTTCGAAGGCTGGCTCATAGTCAGCCCAAACTCGCTTGTTTTCTATTTTAATCGAATGATTTTTTTTTCTACTGTACTTTCCTCTGACTAATATACCTACGACTCCATCTTCCGCGGTATCGAAACTTACACAGAATAATTTAAGATTTCATTTTTTTTTAGAATAATTCGAATTGTCGCGAATTTTTTGCAGATTCTCGTCTTCTTCTTCATGTTTTTTTATTTATATCCCGTAATAAAACACCAGTATGATCAATTTATGTAATGGTAACGGTCTTATTTTGACAATTTATAGTAATTTTGATATTGTGGAAACCTTGAACCGAAATCGAAAAATAAATTTTTCAACTTTCATATAATATTGAACTTGACGAAAAATATGGTTAATATAAATACCGATAAAAATGTCTAATTTTCAACTATTGAATAATAAAATGATTTTAATTGTTTCAAATCGAGAGGTTTTGATTTTTGCTTGATTCTTTCTTCGTAGAAATTAGGTTAAAAAATCGAATAATTGTCGTTTATTAAGAAACGTTCATGTATAGAAGACATGGATGAGCCATACTCACGTCATCTCAAATACTACAATGAGTCACAGATTCTACATGCATCATCGAAAAAAAAAAACGAACAGAATAAAATCGATAATGTCAATAATGACAGAGATAATTAACAATTACCATAAAGCTGCGGCATTATCATCTGCTTGCAATTCGAGTCTGTTGTCAAGCTTTTTGAAGGCTTTGCCTTAATGAATCGAGAGAAGACAAAAAAATAAAATAAAATGTTGAAGAATAAAAAATACACTAGCATTGATAAAGGATTTGATCTTGTGGCGTTAAGTCCTTGGTTCGAATCCGGGCAGAATTCAAGAAAAATTTTCTCTTTGGAAATAAAAGAAAAAAATACGATTCTGTCCCCCTTCCTGCCATCTCCGGGTTTCATTAAGCTCTGAAAAGAATAAAATGAAAGAACGAAAGAATAATTTGTGTACATCTGTACCTAAAGAAAAAAAAAAGTAGGTACAATAGCAGCGGATCTCAAGTGGGTAGGGTAGGGTATAATAAAGGATACATATGTGACGACTGTGGTAACGAGGTACTCAGCTTCCACAAATTACATCTCTGTATTATGGCCGTATATATATACAGGGTGAGTTTTCTCCGACTCTGAACGAGGGAGGGGCTTATTACTGCCAATTGCTCCGCCCCTTGGCCAATCACAACTTGTTATCTAAATCTAAGTTTACATCAAGCCGTCCATACCTGGTCTAGTCGGGTAAGGTATTGATGATCGTCGAATGAAAACAATGAGCGGATTAGGACCTTCATCCAGGTATGGACGGCTTGATGTAAACTTAGATTTTGATAACAAGTTGTGATTGGCCAAGGGGCGGAGCAATTGGCAGTAATAAGCCCCTCCCTCGTTCAGAGTCGGAGAAAACTCACCCTGTATATACATAACGTGCTTTTCTTAAGCTACAAAACGTTACGTGTCGTTGCATTTACGGTGATCTACATAACTAGGATGCACACGCCTTCCTTTCATTGAATTAAAAAGGTATAACGAACACTCAAACCACGTGGAAAGAATAAAATCTTGCTTCTCTCGTTATCACATGAGAGGAAAAACAAAAAAAAAAATCATAATTAACACGATGAACAGATCATTATGATGAAATATCTTTCAGTTTATCGACTGCTTGAGTAAAACCTACGAATGACAATTTTTTTTTTTACAGAGAAAAATGGCGACTCTTATCTATGTAATTTTTCCATGCGTTCAAAGACAGAATAGTTATTTATTGATACGTATATCTTCCTCTGTCAATACAAATAGTGATAATTATCGAATTCCGAGTTTGTATTGACGGACAGATTCTCATTGAGTCTTGTGTGGCTATAATTTATAGTAATTGGTAAAAATAAAACGATATAATTATAATGACTGGCGCGATTAGTTGATTACGAGACGGAATGTGACACAACGTATGTAGTGAAAATGTCAGCATTTAACTGGTGACTGTAAATCTGATTTATTCCGTCTGAAATATATAATTGGAATTCGAGATAAGATATGATTGAGAAAACCGGTCACATTCGCATCGATAAATTATATTTTCAATAGATTATTGGAATCTATATTTCGACAGATTAATTAGAACTGAAAAATTTAACGATTATAATCAACGTTTAGGAATATTCCTACTATTCTTGTTATGTATTTGAACTGCGCAGCAACTGAGTACACACAACGAAAATTCGCACACTTGTGCAGAAAAATTTATTCAGTTCGTTTTAACTTATGGATTCAATTTGTTGTTCGCTTTATGTCGCATCAATTTTTTTCCATTTCGGTATATGCAGTAACTTTATTCGAATAAAACCACTTTATCTTATTGAATTATTCAAAAAGTAATTAAGTAATAAGTAATTACGGAAATTTGTACGTTTCTCGTATCTCTCCGTGTCCCATTTTGATCGTTATCGTGTAACGTCGTTTCTGTTCATCATAATTAAATCCTAGGAATTTATAGTTCTTAATGGGACGGTGCGGTTCTTTCATCAAAATTCGATTATTCGACACTCGAAATTCACATTAAAACCACATTAAAGCCAAACTTACTATTCCATAGCCGCTAATTATTATACTGGGAAGTTGAAAAATTCGGACGTAAGAACTTAGAACACCTTTTTTTTAGATTAGACGAAATTATATAGATACTTTCTTCGTTTATTCGTATTTTATTATTCTGCAGATAATATTTAAACTATGCATACCTACTTGCATATTAATTGAGGGAATTCAATTCAAAATTAAAGGTATTTTTACTCACAGTAGGTACTTTTGCGATCAATATTTTATAAACTATATAAAAGTACAAGTAGCAAGAAAAAATGAAATTTTAAAAACCGTAGAGATGATCGAATAAAGTACTTTTTAAAACCACAAGTCAGAAAACTATTTCAAACAATATCGAAAAGTACTTTTGTAAATCTGAATCATTGTATCAAATCGAAAAGTACTTCGAAAATTGTAATCGTCGAACAGTTTTGAAATAGTTGGAAAAAAAAGCTTCTCTCAAGCTCCAAAGTTTGTTAAAAAGTTGAAGAGCAAAATACACAGAAAAGTACTTTCGCAAATTTCCAACCTCTGAGATCAGTTCAAATTTGAAGAAAAAAATAAATAAATTACTTTTGCAACCTCAGAAATCATCAGGACAGTTAAATTTCAAATTTCAAATTGACAACTTGAATATCTGGTCATTTCAAAAAGTACTCTCTTATAATGGCACCAAGAAAAATCAGGATCGAAAGCAATAACGTACTTTTCGAAAAATTAATATTTCAAATTGGAGGAAAAAAAAACACTAAGAAATAAAATGCAAAAGTGTACCCAAAAAAGTACTTTTCACGAAGAATACGTAACAAATTCAAACAAAAATTACAATAAGACCAACAGAACAAAAATAAGAAATCGCGAAAAAGTACTTTTCACGAAGAATATATATGTGACAAATTTTAGCAACAATGACAACAACAATTTGGAATCAACAAAATTCAAATAAGAAATGGCAAAAAAGTACTTTTCAATCCAATCCCCATCAAATTCCTTAATCTTCTTCCGACAATGCCTATATAATCTCTCAAAACAATCAATCCACACGATACAATCAATGAGCATTATTGTATAATGTAATCAAGCAGACAAATCGTATCGTAATACGAGAGACTATTTGTAAATACCTTGCGATACGACTTGTATAGCCAGAATGGATATAGAAACAGGTGGCAATTGCAAGTTTAATGTCCTATCCAAAGTTCATTACAAATCGAAGAATTGACTTTTTCAAAAATCAGTTGTCGTAAGGTTTCAGGCACACGGTTGATCCGATTATGTCTCTCGACTTCTCATTTTCTTCGGAGAGCAATCCTTCATCGTGTGAATGAGGGAAATTGAAAAAGAAAATTTTTGGACCAAGTTATCAGCAAAAGAGTGGACTAGATTGTCGATAAATTTCGATAACTGACCATAACTTGTCACAGGATTTTTTTTTCTCAGTTTCCCTCATTCATACGATGAAGAATTGCTCTCCGAAGAAAATGAGACGTCGATAGACATAATCGAATTAATCGTGTGCCTGAAATTTTACGACAATTTTTAACTTCCCGTTTCTCTGTTTTCAGAGAAAAAAGGAAGTTATTGTGATCATCTCGAAAATGAAAATTTGAGTTTTCACTAAATCTTCACGTTTCGAGGTCCAAAGAATCACCTCCGACTATTTTCAGTTTGACGTCTGTGTGTGTGTGTGCGTGACCACATTTTTGTCCGCGCGATATCTCGAGAACGCGTGGTCGGATTTCGATCAACTTGGGCTCAATCGACGGGGCTTTTCTTAACTTAGAACTGATTACATTTTGGCTTTGATCGGATCAGTACTTTTCTAACTATTCAAATAACAAAATTCTAAAAAACGCAACAAAAATGACGATATCTTGAGAACGAATCAACGGATTTCAATGAAATTTGGTACCACATGGTTTTTTTGATCGCTGATCACGAATCTGAAGTCAGTTTTGCAAAATTTTCATTTGGCGTATTCGATATGCTGCAAAAAAACTAAAAACATTTGGATTTGGATGAAACTTGGTACTCGTAGGTTTTTTGGGTCACTGATCACGAATCTGAAGTCGGATTAGCGAAATTCAAAATGGCGAGTCCGATTTGCTGGGAAAAATACTAAAAACATTCGAAATCTTACGGAAATTTGTACTCGAAGGTTTTTGAACCGCTGATCAAGAATCTGAGGTCAGATTTACAAATTTCAAAATAGCTGAGAACAAAATAAATAACGGGAAGTTCGAAGGCTGGCTCATAGTCAGCCCAAACCCGCTTGTTCGATGTGTAATGAACTTTGGATAAGATAATATTTTATGATTTTTGGAGTATTAATAATTTGTCGAATCACGCTGTCCCCTGGTCTCCTTAGCATCATAAAAAAAAAAAAAAAAAAAAAACACAAAAATTGGGGGAAACGTGGTAAAATCGTATTCTCTGTTTGCAGATGAGCTCGCGCAGCGTCCCCGGTGCCGGCAGCGTCGCCGTCGTCGCGGGTTGCGGAGTATTGATCAACGCCGGTAGCGGCGGGAATGGAGGTGGTGTCGTCGGTGGTACCAGCGGGGGCGTCGCGAGGGGGGTCGCCGCCATGGCGGCAGTACGAGGTCGGACCCTGACGAGAACGGGGCAGCGAGCGTCCCAAGATAAGAGTAGTTCGGTCGTAGCGAGGCTGACGCTGCAGGGCGGAAGCACCCTGAGGAGTATAAGGGAGAGGGAGAGGGAGCGGGACATAAAGGGGCCCCAAAGTAATTTCGGGTTCCCGGTGCCCCCGGGGGAATCGAAAAATCGACGAAAATTAACCCAGGTCAATCATAATCACAAGACACAACAGGATCCGGACAAGGAAAACGCGGTGCAGGCCGGCACTGACCCCAGGAACTCCAAGAGGGGGCGAGATAAGGATAAAGAGGGGGATGGAAGTAACGCGGATCTGCCAAAGGCGGAACAACACCTTCGTCCACCAAAAGTGACCGCACTCAGGATGGCTAAGGTCAGTTGATATCATTTTATTAATTTTTTTTTTTTTGCTCTTTTCACGTTCATTTTTTGATTTTTGTTCAAATAATTTTATAGCATGTATTTTTATTGTTTTTTCAGAACGTTTTTTATTTCTAGAGCGAAAGATTGATTTTTGCGAATTTCTGTCAATCGATTCTTGTTGCAATTTGCAAATGTTTTTTTTTTTTTTTTTGTAGACGAATTATATGTATATTGCAATTCTCATTATTTTGATGAGAATTCTTCTTCAATTTTAAGATCGAAAGATTAGTTCCTCAAAATCCATGTTAATCGATTTTGTCACCATAATTTTGTGGATCTATTTTCATTATTTTGAAGAAAATTTGTCGGAGGGTGAGAAGCTCATTATTTTTGTGTAATCACGTCAATTGATTTTGTAACAATTGATTTTAGCTGCGAGTTTGACAGTTTTTTTCTCACAGAAATTCTAAGAATGCGTTTACATAAAAATTTGTTAAGGGACGAGAAATCATTTTTTGTTTTTTTTTTTAAATCTTAATTATCCGTGTTAATCAATTTTGTGACGATTTCAACGAATTTTTAATCCCAAAGAAATTTTATGAATGATTTTTTTATTCAATGAAACGATTTTAGGTGCGAAATTTCGGCACGTTTGGAAATTTTTGTGAATCAAATCGGCGACAATCCTGAATGGGATTTTGAATTTGAATATAAAAGATTTGATTTTTATATTCAAATGAATTTTTTAGATTCAGGGAATATTCGCACTATTCCTGATTACATTTTTTTTTATTTTAATTTCTCAACTTTAAATTTGACTCAATTTCGCTATCGATTCTACAGTCAATTCGTTTTTTTGGAATCTGTATGAAATCCTATTTATCTTTCCTTTGAAACAACATAGGTATGGCGTCGAAATTGAGTAAATTTGAATCTTGAGTAGAATAAAATGATCTATGTACATTCAATGAACCCACGAATCGAGTTTTTCGTAGATCAAAAGTCAAAGAAATTTGTTTCCTTTTTTTTTTAGCTACAATTTCTTTTTTTATTGGGTATGCCTACGTATATAATTAGATTAGTTAATGGGTTAGCAGGAAATTACCTAGCGGTTAGGAAGTTAGCACAGGAAGTGGATAATTTGCCGCCGTTATAAAACGAATTCAGTTTACGAATATACAATTTTATTGTCAAAAAAGAAAGACTAAAATTTAAGCGTCGAATTTTCAAATCCATGTGTGAAGATTACGAAAAATAATTCAATTCCAGTATATAAAAAAAAAAAAAAAGAAATCCACCTCACGTTTATTATTGTCGTTATCGCAGTTGCAAAGGACGTACTTGTGACCATGCAGACGTAATATATAGACTCCTTCAACGATTCCATAGCTCGCTACACAACTCAAACTCTCATTCCATTAGTTTATTAATTTTAATAGCCACTTGATGCACTCCGGTGGAATTTATTTTAGGCCAACTTTATATATAGATCAAACACACTTATAGATATTATACCATACGCTCCGAATTATAAATATACATGTACTAAAAGTGCTGGACTTTTTTTTTTATTTTTTTTTTAACAATCCAGTGAAGAGAATATATTTTTTTCTTTTTTTTTTTTTTTGAAAATTTTATAACACTTTTCCACGTACTGGGTTTCTTCCTATGCATGAATTGAATGATAATGAATTGATAATGAAATAGCTCGGTTAGGTTTGAGGCTGGTTAAACGACTGTGTGATAACGGTTCTTGGTGAATTTTGAATTCGCTTTTTTCCCCGTGGTATTGTAGTAACAAGTCACATGTGAGTGTGTGAGGAGTTCATTTGAAGATGGATATGAAAATAGTGGGGAACGATAAAAAAAACTGGTAATTGATTTTCACCTTGGCAATATGATCAATCACTTCACTCGCGCTTGAATCAAAGTTCATCGATCTAGTTCATCATCTACAAATACGGATAAATTACCTGGAATGAATTGCTCTTATGGTCAGAATGTAATCAAATTTTGAGATTGATTGTTCTTGACGATATCTCACTTCCGGTCACCCCTAGGTGAAAAATGGTCTCATACAATTTTGAAGATTGTAAAATTTCCTACAAAATAGTTAACCATAGTTTTTCAACTAGGATCAACCCTTAAAAAGATATAGAGACTCAAATGTCCTGCGGATGATACTTCAATGAATGAATGAATCCAATTTCAAGATTAATTGTTTTTGACGATATCTCACTTCCGGTCACCCCTAGGTGAAAAATGGTCTCATACAATTTTGAAGAGTGTAAAATTTCCTACAAAATAGTTAACCACAGTTTTTCGACTAGGATCAACCCTTAAAAAGATATAGAGACTCAAATGTCTGGAATTGTACTGCAGATGATACTTCAATGAATGAATAAATCCAATTTCTTGACTTTCAAGACTCAAAATCCAAATCTCAATTTCAAAAGATTAATTGTTTTTTATGATATCTCACTTCCGGTCACCTCTAGGTGAAAAATGGTCTGATACAATTTTGAAGATTGTGAAATTTCCTACAAAATAGTTAACTACAGTTTTTCGACTAGGCTCAACCCTTAAAAAGATATAGAGACTCAAATGTCTGGAATTTGTACTGTAGATGATACTTCAATAAATGAATGAATCCAATTTCAGGATTGATTGTTTTTGACGATATCTCACTTCCGGTCACCCCTAGGTGAAAAATGGTCTGATACAATTTTGAAGATTGTAAAATTTCCTACAAAATAGTTAACCACAGTTTTTCGACTAGGATCAACCTTTAAAAAGATATAAAGACTCAAATGTCTGGAATTATACAGCAGACGATACGTCAATGAATGAATGATTCATTGAACAAATAATCTAATGTTTAATTCGTATAGTGGAATCCATCACTCGACCATCTTGAATGTAATTTTGAAAATATCTATCCAAGTAATCCGAGTCCGAGGCTGTCGGAAAAAATCTTCATCCACATCCTCTGACTCGATTCGATCGATATTTTCAAGATGACGATTTATTGCTTCTTTAAAAAATTTCGTTTGATTGCACCGCCTTTTTTTAACGATCCACTCACACATGAAAACGTAGAATCAGAATCAGAATCAGAATGATGTCAGTACCTAAACCTGACAACTGACCAGTGCCCTAACTGTTAATATTGAAGTGTTCAACTTCGTGAGCACCAAACCTCCAGCTCATTCCTCTCTCTCTGGAGAGCATCATGAGTCAAGCAACTCGTATAACTGCGTAGTTTTGTTTCTTAAAAAAAAATCGTGTGTCTACGTATGCAAGAAGGTCAGACCTCGTGGTGTTTAGATTATGCGATTAAACGGGGTTTCTGAATCGTGACGAAAATGTTACCAAGATTTACACCAGAGGCTCTATTTTCAAGGTGTCGATTTTCTAATTTCTAGTTTTTTCTATTTTTTGATTTTTTAAACTAAATTACATCTTCGGATAGGAAAATTTTCCTCAAGCTCGTTAAAGTATCTCGGAGTCGAGTTTAAAACTCATCAAAAGTTGGAAAAAATATTTGATTAAATGAAAAACCACTAACCACACTCTTGACGTCGCAGCTGAAGTCACTTCGTCAACGGATTAGGTATTGCTCGAGCACTCTTCAGGCTCTTTAATTTCAAGTAATCTTAAACTTTTTATAATTGGCGATTTTCATTCACCATAAAATTGAACCACGTTAATTTAATACCAGTTTTATCTCTACCTTTTTAAAGGGGTTTTTGTACAATTTTTTTTCTTCCTCTCAAACATTGATATAACATTTTTTTGGATAGTCGAGAAGATAAAACGAAAATCTATTCCGTTCATTTCTGTATTTTATCGTGTCTGAAGCCTTAAAATTGTTGGGAATAAAAATTTACCCAATTTAATAAGGAATTAGATTGCATCTGTGAATTGATTGTACGTAAAAATAATAAAAAAAAAAAAATAAGAATTGCTAGAAATTTTGAATCTTCTGAATGTTGAATAATGAACGAAGCAGAGAATTTCTAGAACAAATAAATGCAAAAATGAAAATGTGGCAGAAATCATGATTAGTACATAATTTGGTAGAAATTATGCCATTTCTTAATTTTTGTGTTAAACTAAAATATTTTTTAATTCAATTTATTCGGAATCGCATCTAAAATTCGTCTAAGAATTTTTTTTTTGCGATTCAGTTCCGTGGGCTGAGATATTTGGCGATATCTGAGTGTCGTTAAAAATTTAGTACAAGTGTCTCATATCGCAT
>JAEUYN010000337.1:0-80644 GCA_018257835.1 Euura lappo | reverse complement strand
GAGTTCGGTACACGCGGCGTCGAGGAGTTTGTTCGAAAACTCCGTCCCGTTGTCAGTCAGAAGGACTTCGGGGACCCCCCAGCGGTACACGACGAGTTCTTCCAGCGATTGGAGAACAGTTTTCGCGTTGGCTTTACGTAGCGCCCGGCATTCTACCCACTTCGTAAACAAATCTTGAATCACGATCGCGTGAGTAAAACCCTGGCGGGTAGGAGGGTACGGTCCGATGATATCTGCGGCAACGGCGATCCACGGTCGATCAACTACGCGGCGACCCATCAGACCACGAGGTCCCGATTGGTCGACTTTGATCTGTTGACACGTGTCACACAAACGCACGAACTGGGCCACGTCGCGGTACATGCCAGGCCAGTAATACAGAAGCGCGATTCGCGAGTACGTCTTCTCGATACCTAGGTGACCGGCACACGGGGGAACATGGGCTTCCTCGAGCACGGCGGCTCGACCTTCGAGAGGGAGCACGAGTTTCCACGCGTCGAGATCCGGCAGCAAAGGGTCGGAAAGAGGGTCTACGCGATGATAATACAATCGATTGTCTTCGACTTTCCAGTCAGGAAACTGGACCGGCATAGTCTTCACGTTTTCGACGCGACGGCGGTACCACGGGTCGTGAGGTTCTTCCAGGGCAGCTACGGGTTCGGTCACCGGCTCGTAGATTCGCGATAGAGCATCAGGAACATGGTGCAAAGCACCCTTGCGGTGTACGATGTCGAAATCGTACTCAAGTAACTCCAACGCCCATCTCGCGAGGCGTCCGGTGGGATTCCGTAGGTGGTGTAGCCAACGGAGGCTACTATGGTCGGTAATTACGGTAAAATGATACCCTTCGAGGTAGGGTCGGAACTTGCGGATTGACCAGAGTACCGCGAGGCACTCCCGTTCGGTGACGGTGTATTTCCGCTCGGGATCCGTTAACGTTCGGCTAGCGTATGCGATCACGTGCTCTACGCCCTCCACGCTCTGCGTGAGGACAGCACCGAGACCGGAGTCGCTAGCGTCGGTTTGAAGGGTGAAAGGGATCGTAAAATCGGGACAGGTAAGGGTAGGGGCCGTGATAAGGGCAGTTTTCAGGGCTTCAAACGCTTCCTCTTGTTCCGGATCCCACTGCCAACGCCGGTTCTTCTTTAGAAGACGCGTGAGGGGATCTGATTTTGTCGCGAAGTCTTCGATAAAACGACGGTACCAGGATGTCATGCCGAGGAAACGACGGACTTGTTTCACGGTTCGCGGCGCGGGGTAGTCGGTTATCGCGCGGATTTTCTCAGGATCGGCCTGCAGTCCGTCCTTGTTCACGAGGAAGCCGAGGTATCGGACCTCTGAACAGCAAAATTCGCACTTATCCGGGTTGACAGTTAGTCCCGCCGCGGTTATTTTCCCCAGGACTCGATCTAACCAACGCAGGTGATCGTCGAAGTCCTGGTTCACGATGATGACGTCGTCGAGGTAAACAAAGACGTGCGGTTCCATCTCCGGGCCGACGAGACGGTCCATGAGACGCTGAAAGGTCGCGGGCGCGCCGGACAATCCGTACGGCATACGCTTGAATTGAAACAATCCGCGGCCAGGGACGGTAAACGCGGTGATTTCGCGACTCGCGGCTTCCAGGGGCACCTGGAAGTAGGCTTGACTCAAATCGATTTTAGTGATGTACCGAGCTTCACGAAGTTTGTCGAGGATGCTGCTCATATACGGGAGCGGATAAGCATCCTTTCTCGCGACTTTATTCACCTTTCGAAAATCGAGGCAAAATCTGTACTTTTCCGGGGATTTCTTAATCATGACGACCGGGTTGGACCATTCGCTGCGGGAGGGTTCGATGATACCAGCTTCGAGCATAGTATCGACCTCTTTATTCATCGCTTCCTGTACCTTCGGCGATACAGGATAATACCGCTGCTTAATGGGCTCGTGACCTTGCACATCGATCGTGTGCATCGCCAGGTCGGTTATTCCGGGACTTGACGACGGAGGGGGTAAACGTTCGCGTAAAAGCGCGTGAAGTTTCTCCGTTTGATGCGAGGAGAGCTCGAGGAGGCCGGCGCAGGCCGAGGTCTCTTGACTCGCATCGTCTCGCGGGGGCCAGGATACGTCAAAGTAGCCTTGTGCCCCGTCAGGCAATCTCCATCTCGCGCGGGAGAAATCTACGTTGAATTCGAACGCGCGGATGCCATCTATGCCCAGGATACACGGGCAGTCAATCACGGGAGCAAAACGCACGTCAAGGTCGCGGATTCTATCAGCGAATCGGACTCTCATTCGGGCTTCGCCCGCGGTCGAGTCAACCGCCCCATTCGGGTAGAGAATCCCCACCCGGGTGTGAGGTGAAAGATTCGCGACAATATCCTCAAAGAAAGGCAGGGCGGGTCGTCCGATGTACGTTCGACTCGAACCAGGGTCAAAAAGGGCACGCAGGTCTTGCCCGCCTACATTTATCGTCACAAAGTAGCGCGGGTCAGGGTTTCTAATCATCATCGGGTTACTCAGGGTTGAGACGTCTCGGGAGGGCGGAGGTCCACGCTCACGCTGGGAAGTAGTGGGGACCCTTTCCACTAATTCCCGCGGTCGTTTCCCGGAGTGGGTCCGGAGCCACTGCCTTGGCTCGGGGGGGAAACTCCAGGGTTGCCCCCTGACGGGCCGGACGGGTCAGGTGGGGCATAAGGACATTCCCGTACGAAATGTCTGGGGTCGCCACATCGGAAGCAGCCGGCTTGCCCTCCATGGTACGCTCCATGGGCAGGCATGTTTGCAGGAGGGTAACGGGCGCTCTCCGATGCTTGGGCTGGCGTTATCGGAGGGGGGTACGGGAATGGATAGGGAGCTGGGGGTGAGACCTGGTACTGAACGGGGGGTTGCAGGTTCTGGAGTGCCATCAAAGGCGGGGGTTGGTTCGTCGGAGTCGGTAGTACGTTATGGTTCGGGGGAGCGGTACCTGGGTTCGCGCGGTTTCGTCCTCGTCCCCCACGGGGTCTTCGGCCGCGGGACGACTGAGGATTCGGGGCGGTAGACGGCGGGATCGCGGGGGTTCCGTTCGCGGAGTGTAGTGCCGCACTACCAGAAGGAGCCGGGGGTGTCGGCGCCTGATACGCGAACTCCGGTAACACCGAGTCTTCGGGTCGCGGAGGGGGTTGATATCTTCTGTCCAATGCTCGGGCGTTTTCAAATAGTTCCCCGGAGATGCTGAGCTCATCCAGGGTACCGAATTCGTATCGGGGAATCGCGAGGCGGTAACTCGGGTGAAGGTTCGCGTACGCGATCTCCAGCTGCTCGTCATCGGAGAGCGGAGGCGAGATTTTGGCCATCAGCAGGCGCAGGCTGTCCAGGAAGTCACTGACGCGCTCATCAGGACCCTGGGTGCGTCGTCGCACGTCGTCTTTTAATCGCGATTGGAAATTCAAGCCGGCGAATCTTTCGCGACACGCGGTTTGGAAAGACGTCCAGTTATTCCAGCGGTCTTTGTGCAGGCGGAACCACTGCAACGCTCTGTCGGTTAGGAGAAACGGCATCGCCTCGTAAAGATCGCGATCGGTCAGGCCGCTGCCTACGCGGCATTCTTCAACGCGGTTGATAAATTCTTCGATACTTCCTCCTCGATGTCTGGCGAATTTCAAATTCCATTTTCGTGCGATATTTTGGAGGTCGCGAGGTCGTGCGGACGGTACATTCGCGGAGTAAGCGGGGTGCGGGGGTAGAACTTCCGAGTGAGGGTGACTCCACGCGGGGGTCCCTGCATAACTCGCGGCGGCGGGGTAGGGGGGAACCGTGGATTGCGAAGGGTTCGCGGTAGGAGCGGGATAGGGGTTCGGAGGGATTGTAGCGCTCGCGGGATGACCGTACGAGGTCAGGGGTGCGTAAGCGCTCGCGGGATACGCCGTGGGTGCCACTGGGTACGGAGTGGACCACTGGCTTGGGTATCCGGGAGTCAGGACGGGGTACGCGTGACTAGGGGTCGGGTATGCGGTCGACGGACCCATCGCGGGGGCTCCGGTCGTCGCGGGGGTCGCCGTAGAGGTCGCGGTCGGTAGTGTCACGAGCGCGGGGTAGGATTGCTGGGCCTCGACGTCAGCCAGGCTGAGCGGAGGCTCGGCCAGAGTTCTTGGAGGTGACACGCGTTCGTCCTGAAAATGAACTCGCGGTAGCTCAGCGTCATTTCGCTGCTCGGATAATAGTCGCGGTCGCGGCGCGGATGGGGCACTGATCGGAGTGCTGTCGTATGTCGGAGTCGGGTGTCTTGCCTCCGGCGCGGGGGGCGGAGCGATATCTCCGACGGGAGAATCCAGAAGGGGTTCCTCATCCCATAACGGAGTCCAGGTAACGTTCTGTTGCCGTCCCCGGAGGTGCGCGCGAAGGAGACGCCACCGATTTCGGTCGGGGTCAGCGCTCACGCGCAGTCGGTACCGGCGGAGAAGCTCGTCGAGGCCTCGATCCGACTGCTCACACAGCCACGAGATCACGAGATCTGTATTCTCGAGGTCGAAGTTCGGCCAGGAGGACCCGGGGTCCAGGAGTTCCGAGGTCCAGTTCCCCATCGCCGGTCGTATAGCGGGACGCGCGGTTGCCGAATCGCGAAAAGGCTGACACTCACCGATTTCTCATCCACGCAGCCACTCACACGCATGCAAGCAAGCAACAGGGGGGGAAGTTAACGCGCACACAGAAATAACAAACAGGCTTAACCTAATATTAGCTGTAAGGAACAGAAAAAGAAAAAGAAAAAAAAACAGACCAAAAATCCAGAAAAATAAGCAGAAATGCGAAGAGTACAGGCAGTCAGCTGCAAGCAGGCTCTCACCAGGTGCTGAAATAAGAGATAGTGCAAGACAAAAAGCAGAGAGAAAGGGGAAGAAAATAGATTAAACGGGGGGGATTGACCGGTACTAGGGTAGGCAAGCCGATAAGATGAAACAAAACTGGCTCGTTGAAGGCAACGACGGCGTTTTCCACCCGTTCTCGATACTTGGTCGCGGTTTTTGGGCAAAAAAAAATCAAAGTTCGCGGGGCAGGGGTTGCGGGTTCACCAACGCGGTTTCCAAAAAGGTCTCTATCGGGCCCCACGTTGGGCGCCAATTTTGTAACACGCTTTCGGGGTTGTTTGGAAACCAACCCCGTCCACAATGCTAGCAAAAGAAGCCGACAACCCAACGTGGATGGACGGTACTAAAACTAAACAAAAGAAATAATGAAGATTTGGGCGCCAAGTTCCTTACGGGAACTAATCGCCGCGTTTCCGCGGGGATGAGGGAAGGAATTAGGGGTTGAAGGAGACGGGAGGCCGGCTAGACAGTGTTTGGTAGAGGGGAACGTGGGGGCGAAGATAGTAGACCCTGTGTAAGTTGGTGAACAAGTATAAGACGTATTTATTCAATGAAATCGGAAGTGAACAATCCCTTCGAGATACTAGGCGATCTCGAGGGTAGAAATCAGATCGGGCTAGAAGAGCCAATACAGAATATGATACGCTATGTACAAGCTAGCCGCTCGACTCGACTGGGCACGGGCCAGGAGGAGGGCGAGGGGAACGGGGGGGAAACGGTACAGGGCGTCAGCCGGATCGCACAGCGGGCTGTGGACTCGCGACGGCTGACTCGCGACGGTGGGTGCGCGCGATCCTTGCGCAGACCACGTAGCGCAATCGTCTCAACGGGGACGAAGGCTACCGCGCTGGATCGACGCTCGATTCACGCGTTCGAATTTCCGAGTCGGTAAGGGAGCACTCAATGTGATCGGACGGACACAAGGAAGAGTAAGGTTTCAAACCGCAGCGTACGGCTAACCGTAGCTCGGCGACGGTTGAAGTAAAGCGGCGTGCGCGGTGATTCTGCGCACCCTACGTAGAGCGTGAGTCTCAACAGGGATCACCTCTACAGGCGCGAATCACACGGACACGCACACAGGAACACACACGAGCAAAATTCAAATAGCCAAGGGGGAAAACAACGGTAAAACACGATATCGGGACTCGACCGTTCGCGGAGGCGCGTGCAGGTCGGGATTCCGGCAGTAGGGGGTAAATGAGCTGAAAATACAAGCGGTGCGAGAAACAGAAAAGCAGGCAGAAACGATCCTAGCGGATCTAGGATACTTTCCGTATCGATGAGATCCTCGTCTCAGGCTCCAACGGCTTCGGCGGGGGCCGATTCCACCTAGACAAGGTTATTACGGGTTCCTCGCAGCACAGGGGACGAAAACAGAAACGATAAAGATCCTACCTTGGATCGACGGTACACGGGTATATCCCAACTGGCGTGGCAATGTCTTTTTGGGGCACACAACACACTTGGGGAATCGGAGGGCGAAGGTGGCCGGTCGCGGCGGGGCCAGCGGTCCGGCGGGATTCCGTTTTCCTGGGGCTCACGGGTCACTGGTGGAGAATAGGGCACAATTTTATGGTGCACGGATTGCACAGAGCACGCTCGAATGCACGAACTGGGTTTTAGGGTTCGGAGGACTCTAAAAGACTCAAAAAAACTTGGATTCGGTAGCACGGCGTAACAGGTGGCTGTTACTAGCTCGAAAACCAATATGGAAGCTGACTCGATAGAATTTGGCAAAGATGGCTAGACTCGTCTTCCCCGCGCCAGCTCGTAGGTCAGCGGGGAAGCGGGGTGAGGTCGCTCCTTGCTCCAGTGAACCACGTGACCCTTCGGTACATTTCCTAATTCTATGCGCGTTACCGAGAGTCGCGCGAGGATATTTGCAAGCCTTCCGCGGCGTTGAGGGATGCCACAACGGGCAACTCATTTGCCACGTTACAAGGTTAATCGTCAGCGTTGCAGATTTTACCGTCGTAGTTTCTTTTCCTATGTTGACCGTCAGCGTCGCAGATTTTGCCATCGCAGATTCTTTTTCACATCGCAATTCCTATTAGATTCATATGAAAGGTTAATCATCAGTGTCGCAGAGTTTACCATCGCAGTTACCATGGCAGATTCTTTTTCACATCGCAATTCCTGTTAGATTCATATGAAAGGTTAATCATCAGTGTCGCAGATTTAACCATCGCAGTTACCATGGCAGATTCTTTCTCGCATCGCAATTCCTGTTAGATTCATATAAGGGGTCAGCGTGGCAGATTTTACGATCACAGATTTTCATTCGCTTCGCAATTCCTGTCCGATTCATCACAGATTCCACGACGGCAGATTTCGCCGATTTTACCATCGCAGTTAACATCGCAGACTTTTTCTCGTTGCACTTTCTGTTAGATTCTGATGAGAGGTTACAGATTTCACCGTCGTAGATTCTTTTTTGCATCGCAATTCCTGTGCAATTCGTATGAGAGGTTACAGATTTCACCAACGCGGATTTTTTTCCGCATCGCAATTCCTGTTAGATCCATATGAGAAGTTAATATTCAGCGTCGCAGATTTTACCATCGCGGACTCTTTTTCGCATTGCGATTCCTGTTAGATTCATATGAGAGGTTACACATTTTATCGTAGCAGATAATTTTTCGCATCGCAATTCCTGTTAGATCATATAAGAGGTAAATTTTTAGCGTCGCAGATTTCACCATCACAGGTTCTTTTTCACATCGCAATTTCTGTTAGATTCTTATGAGAGGTTACATATTTCGACATCGCAGGTTCTTTTTCCCATCGTAATTCCTGTTTGATCCATCTAAGAGGTTACAGATTTTACCATCGCAGCTTCTTTCTCGCATCGAAATTCCTGTTAGATTCATATGCGAGGTTGATCGTCAGCGTTGCAAATTCAATCGCCGCAGGTCCTTTTTCTATCGCAATATTCCTGTGAGATTCATATGAGAGGTTGATCGTCAGCGTCGCAGATTTTACCGTCCAGCTTCTTCTTCGCATCGCACTTTCTGTTAGATTCATATAAGAGGTTATTCATCAGCGTCGCAGATTTTAAGATCACTGATTCCATTCCCATCGTCATTCCTGTACGATTTACATTACAGGTTACAGATTTTACCTTCGCAGATTCTTTTTCGTATTGCAATTTCTCTTTGATCCATATGCGAGGTTACAGATTTTACAAGCACGGATTCTTTTCCCATCGCAATTCCTGTTCAATCCATATCACAGGTTACAGAATTGACCATCGCAGCTCCTTCTTTAGCTCGCATTTCCTGTTAGATTCAGATGAGAGGTTGATCGTCAGCGTCGCAATCCTGTTTGATCCATATTTGAGGTTACAGATTTTACAATCACAGCTTCTTTTTTGCATAGCAATTCCTGTTCAATTCGTATGAGTGGTTAATCGTCAGCGTCGCAGATTTCCCGTATCCGTGTTACTCAAGGTTCGCAGTTTCTTTATCACATCGCAGTTTATTTTTTTTATTTATCACATCGCAGTTAATTTTTCTGATCGGTTAGATTTAAAACGGTGATCTGACAGTTCAGCCGTAGGGTCACAGTGACAGTTGGCAGCTCTCAGCTCATTTCAGACGCACGTCCGACCCGCACAGCCAATCGCAGCGCGAATAAAGCGGTGATATCGAACCCGCGCGAATATTCGACCATCGGCCGCATTCGGGTGTGACACCAACTTTTTACTACAGGGAAACCTAACTGATGGCGTGAAATACTGCCAGCTGTCAGGACTAAGTCTGAAGTGGGATGATAGTGAGAACTGTTACGGCTTTTGTCAGGATGGTATTATTCGTCAGAGTTAGAACCGTCAGGGAGAAATATTTGAAAATTTGAATAAAATTATGAAAAAAATTACCTTCTCAGAAATCTAACATGACCTGACCCAACCTGAGCTGACCAATGGCGAAAATACTGCTAGCTGTCAGAACTGAGTCTGAAGTACAGTCTGAAGTCAATTGAGAACTGTCAGACTTCAAAGTTAGCTGAACACAGTAAATAAGAAAATGTGTAAAATAGGGCAATTAAGGTGAATTGAGGCGCGCGCGAAGCGCGCGCGTGCAATGCTAGTCCCTAATTAAAAAGTTGATTGTCACGATTATTTATCGCATCTATCGCTGCTTCTCGCATCTAACAGGTTACAGAATTGACCATCGCAGCTCCTTCTTTAGCTCGCATTTCCTGTTAGATTCAGATGAGAGGTTGATCGTCAGCGTCGCAGTCCTGTTTCATCCATATGAGAGGTTACAGATTTTACAATCACAGCTTCTTTTTCGCATGGCAATTCCTGTTCAATTCGTATGAGAGGTTAATCGTCAGCGTCGCAGATTTCCCGTATCCGTGTTACTCAAGGTTCGCAGTTTCTTTGTCACATCGCAGTTTATTTTTCTGATCGGTTAGGTCCGCAGTGACAGTTCTGACAGTTCAGCCGTAGGGTCACAGTGACAGTTGGCAGCTTTCAGCTCATTTCAGACGCACGTCCGACCCGCACAGCCAATCGCAGGG
The DNA here is from genome assembly GCA_018257835.1 of Euura lappo. Classification (NCBI taxonomy): domain Eukaryota; kingdom Metazoa; phylum Arthropoda; class Insecta; order Hymenoptera; family Tenthredinidae; genus Euura; species Euura lappo. The sequence goes on along the minus strand of JAEUYN010000337.1, from coordinate 71,288 downwards.
CGAATAAAACGGCGGCATCGAAAATCGAAAATCGACATCGAAATGCGAGAGCGCCGACTTCGGGCGCGAACATGAACTTTTTTAGAGAGGATAGTTCTTTCAAATTTCATACTTTGAAATATTTTACTAATCATTTCCACTCTACGTTTGAATTATGTCTTCAATTCTCGTCTTCCAAATGCAGATACAATTTTTCGTTTCAATCATTTCTATTCCAACTTCTGATTTTACTGAATCTTGTTAGTCAACATAGGTTCAATTTTTTATTTCTTCAATTTGAATTCAGTGTTCCTTCGAACCGATCGTAAGGCTAGACATAAACGGATCGTGAGGCTGGACATAAACGGATAGACATGAGTGCAGGTAAGATATGATGTAATTATCTAAAATAAGTTTGTTCGCGTTACACCTTTTTTGAAGATTAAAAACTCCGGAATTACCAATAAACTTTACTGTTGTGTTGAAACTGTAGTGATCGTTTTTTCTTATCCATATACGATTCAAGGGTTATTTTTACCCTAAATAGAATTTTCATGTTTGAATCAGCAAACTTTTTTTTGACAGTCGATATTATCTTTCATTTTCATAAGACTGTTCTGCCATGTGAATTCATTAGAATATAATGATTGTATCATGAATAACAAACGATAGTAACCAAAGAAAAAAATTTGTTCTTTCTAGATATGGAATACGTCTGTGTTTTGAATCGCTTCCATCTTCCACGCAAGTGGGTGCACGGTCAACCTTTCGGGGATGTTGTACAGTTACTAGAGGTACTCGAAGTGATTATCGACGTCAACCGAAATGAGGATAGTAACACTATCTATGTGGGTTACCTCGGCGTTTGCACCAAAATAAACCTCGATTCCGAAGGACACTACTGGTTCAAAAAATCGGAGGAGGTTCCTGTCTACCTTATCGTTGATTGAAAATTTGAAAAATAATGATGATTTATTGAAAGAAATAAAAAAAATGTGAAATAGCTCATTCAAAACTTCAAAAAAAATATATATATACACTCATCACAGATTCATAATTCTGTTGTAAAAAAAAAAAAAAAAAATCGTTCTTTTTCAACTATACCTTCAATTGCTCTCAACCCTAGCATTTTATTTTTACCTATTTCTCAAGCTGTCGTAAGACAATTCAGGAGATTGGATAATAAATTAATCTAATTAAATGTAAATGGTTGATGGAAGATTTATTTTCAATGAAAAGATTTTTTTTTTTCGGTTTCAACTATAAATTTATTTGATGAAAAATAAAGATTCGTAGTTATTTTGAGCAAGGCCGGTGACTTCTCATAATTTCGAGTGTGGAGTTCGTCGGGCCGTGGGGGTAGAAAGAGGAGTGAAATTTTGTTTTCGTGTTTTATTTCTTCATTGCGATGGTGCAACTTCTTACAGGGTTTCTTGATATGAATTTTGAAACTACAGACTCCCTTATCTACAAGGGTGGCGCCGTCGGTATTGTAAATTTGATGCAGCCAAATATAAATAAGAGTGATTTAGGGGCAAGCCCATACTTCATTCGGATGAGGAGTTAGCAGAAAATTGTCATTATTCACATATTTGTGAAATTCAATTTTAGTCAGGAGAATTTCGAGTGTGGAATTCCACACTCCAACAATTTCGAGTGTGGAATTCCACACTCCAACAATTTCGAGTGTGGAGATCTCCACCCCTTCCACATATAAGTCGACGGCGTTGATTTTGAGAAATTCTCTGATTAAACATTGCTATACGAGTTGACAAGTAGAAAAATCAGATTTGGTGTAATGCAGACTACACATATTTAAATTCAACTTGATTGTACGGTCCTCCAAGATAACGCATCTGCAGCCGATTCTCCTCACAAGCTGTCAGCATTGCTTGAAAAAAGTCGTTGTCTTCGTTGAACACCTTCGCGATTCTCGCTGGTAGGAACACCGTGATTTTTCCATCCAGATCGACAGTTGTCCTCGTTCCAAATTTAGTCTTGCAATTCCGCATCCCAGTGATTCGGTGGTCCATCATCGGGTGCAATTCGGATATTTTTTGGGTTGGAAGGAATTCTTCAAGACGCCCGACTTTGTTGATTTTTGTAAAGTCCATGATGCTGTTCAGTTCAAGCTCAAAGTTTTCAAGTTTTTCGTAAGATAATTTAGGTTAGACCTTGTATTAATCAAGCTCTTCACTTCTTCAATATTCTGCAGTAACAATTCAAGTCGCACTTTGAATTCACGATGTTTGCGGGTGATTCTCATCACTCAGAGAATGATTGTAGAATGATATTTTATTTTAAAAAATGCTCCCTTTTATAGTCCTTCATCCCCACCACTATCCTTTGCAAGCTGCAGTCTCGAAAGTTCGATTTAGCGAGTTCGAACGTGTCAATTCCAGGAATCGTCGGCCGTTGGAAGGCTGACGCAATTTTTCATCCGTTGGAAAGAAGCTTCTGGAACCCTACGGGTGCCGTGAGAAAATTCGCCGTCAGTCTAGAAAGTTTGATCCGACAGGTTTAAGCGTGTAAATTCCAGGAATCGTCGGCCGTCGGAAGGCTGACGCAACCCTTCGTCCGTTGTAACGAAGCTTCTGGAACCCTACGGGTGCCGTGAGAAAATTCGCCGTCAGTCTAGAAAGTTCGATCCGACAGGTTTAAGCGTGTAAATTCCAGGAATCATCAGCCGTTGGAAGGCTGACGCAATCCTTCGTCCGTTGTAACGAAGCTTCTGGAACCTCACGGGTGACGTGAGATCATTTTCCTGGAAATATTTTTTTCGAAGAGTTCCGAGAAACGCGTCGAGACTCCTCGAATCTGACAGGTTGCGTCGCGAAAGAAGCTGATGACGTCAGAGGCGTGACGGTAAGGTAGTCTCAATGGGTTCGAATGTCGACGGGGTCGCAGCACAGAGTGACGTCAGCATCGAAGGTTCGCGTTTCGGTCGGTAAAAGTGACGTCAGCAACGAACCTACTAAAATCCCACGGTGTGGCGCTCGAGGCTTTTCTCAGAAATCCACCGGAAATGACGTCATATCCGTAGAATGTTCCAGAACATGACTCATCGTCCTTGATTTTGAATTTCCCGCCCTGACACATGCGCACGAAACCTGAATTTCAAATCTCCCACTCTCGCGCATGCGCAGTAGGTTGATTTTGGGACTTAGAAATTTTCGGGTGACCCAGAAGCCCTGTTGCCTATCTACTAGCCAGCCAAAATCGCAAACTTCTGTTGACGTTACTCTCGCTTGAGATATAACCTCAAAACTGGCTTGGACGTTTTATTCGATCTATTTGATGCCTGCCCCCGACCAGCAGCACTCGCTTCGCTCGTGCCTGCAATGTCGGGCAGGCATCAACACTTGTTAAAACGTATAAATCGGTATAAAAATTCAATTAGTCAGCGTACTTTCGACCGGGCATGAAGAAAAATAGTATACACCATGCGGGCAGCAGTTTGAAAGCCCTGGACTGCGCGATATGATGCCCTCGGCTTCGCCTCGGGCATCATATCGTGCGCAGTGCAGGAAATTCAACTTTCTGCCCTCGTAGTGTAATATACTATTTTACCTCCATCCTCTCATCCATTTTCTCTCCCTGTCCTTTGAATTATTCCAGTTGAAACCGATGATAAATATGGACTCAATTTTCTTTTCTGGCTATTATTTTAGATTAAAATATACTGTGAAATATGTTACGAGTATTGTTACATGAAAATTCATGGAAGACGGTATTTCATAATTATTCTGGGAATACAGGCAAACAATAATAAGTATATACTATCATAATTTATTCATATAAACATTTGATACAGTTTTCACTTTTATTCGTACCATTTATGTGTTAGCAGAAGAGGTAATTACTTTCGTAATTGGATTTTATGGAATAGAATAGCGGATAGATGGTTTAAATGAAAGATTTAATGTTTATATTCGGTTTGGCATGATGAACGGTCAAAACTTCGTGACCTTACAATATTCTGTTTTTGCGTTCGAAGTCTCACTTTCTTCCGTTTTCAATGCATTTCACATTTATTTAATTGTCAACTGCTCTGTGAAAAACCTGGTCAGGCCAAGTTGTATTTCTTAGAGACATAGCTATGGTCGTTGTCATCCTTGAATGACGAAAGTCGAATTTCGTTCGTGGGACTGTAGGCGATGATTGCAATATGTCAAATGTGGTTGTTTTATTTATTTATCTATGAAATGTAGAGAAGTTCGAACAAATTTTGTTAGCTCAGAAATGTACATCTTATCAAGTAGCGCGATACAAAACGCACATACGTCGTACTTTCGTGTATTTCTTTCTCCAAATATTAAATATATACTACCATAGTTAGGATTTTGAATGGAGTTTTCCAAGTTAAATTCACAGTGATATACAGTTGTACCTGATAGTCGTGATAACTTCCGATGAATTGTACTTTCCAATGAATTGTAATTTCCAATGCTCTCCGCATTCAAAATAATGACACATGACAACTGGTTTATTGCTCGGTGATGATTTTTCCATGAGATAACGCTACTGATCACTACTTCCAGTCAAATTCGATTTTCCAAGATTACTCATTCCCATTCGCAACATGTTTTGTTGATGTTGTTACAAACGAGGACGTTATCACGGGCGTGAACATTTATGCACGTATACTACTAATTCGCATCATATATATGGACTAGACTGGATTACTTATCATTATTAGTAGGTTGATAATGCGGTATTGCAAAAACATAATGAGAATAACTGATGGTTTAACAACAAACATCTATCGTTCTCACCCACAATGCAACTATTTTTTCAAATCCCGAACTTAACGACGTTTATGGTGAATAATGTGACTGTTCGAAAATGTAAGACATTAACATCTGTAAATCATGCAGGCCATGATGAAGCAGGATCTCTACAAATGTTCGCATCTATAATGAGACCAAGACGTGGTCGACGAAACGTAAAAGCTTTTTTGTAACACATGCACGATTTGTGCGTTTCTTAGACCTATTAAGCGGGCCTAAAGTGACCTTTGATTGACCGGCTTGAAAAAGCGGGTGATAATCATTTAATTTTTTCCAGCTTCTAAAAAGTTAGCAAAAACGACTGGACATGTATGGGGCATTCCATGCCAAATCAACCTGGGTTTGACCCTTGACCTCTCGGATTTGGTCGGCGATTTTTTATATGATTGTTCTCACTTTGAAAGGGACGCAGTATTTAAAAAAAAATTTTTTCGCCACGAGACGTATTGTCTACAATTTTTGAAAATGGTCATATTGATCGACATAATTTAAAAATCTGAAAAAATTCTGAAAAATCGTCAATCAGATATCAACATTTTTGAGCCTAAAGCCGAAGTGGGGACATTTTTCCTTCTCGATGTTTTCAAGCTTTTCCTGTTTATTATTATTTTTTTTGATAGCAGTGGGAGTTATTTCACTATAAATGGTTGCTGAAACATTTTCCAATGTCACACTGATTGACTTGGATTGTTTAAAAAAAAAAATTTCAGATTTTTTTCTAGATTTTTTGTTGGAAAAAATTTTTTTTTTTTAAATCTGAAAACGGAAAAAATCTGATACGGATATATATAAAAAAAAGTCACCTCAGTGAGTGTTGCTTAGAGGTACAAAAAACGCAGGAATAAATACATGCATTACAAAAAATATGGTGTGCACCAAGGGCTAAGTGGGTTTTTTTTATACAGATATATTTGTTTATACTCCTCTTCGAGTCGTGCTAGCTCGCCTCTGATTCGTACTGTAAAATCTAGACTCGGTATAAAAGAGCCCGCTTAGTCCTTGGTCCGGAATATAGTATAATAGGTTGCGAAGTGAACCGTGTTCATCGAATGTGATCCCATCCGCCCCATCAGCCTCTAAGATCTCAGTACACGGTTCTACGGAAAAACGGTTTTCTTTGATGGTATACCTGAATTGAAGTGAATTAAAAAATAATCTCACTTTTCAAACAGTTACTTGAGAATAAAGGGGACTCTGCGATGTATAGAAATACCTAACAGCATGACTTCTGCGCAATGTTCATTGCTTTGCAGGTGAGCGCGTTACAACTGTCTAAACTTATGGAAGGCTTATCTAGCTTTGCTAAACACCGATTATTACGTGTACATAAATAGTGTAAAAATTAATTAAGTACAAAAATTACAAACTTATTAACAAAATGTTGGCAAGACTGAGTTTCGGCCGAATCAAGGGGCTGAAATTTAATCATTTTCACCGTGTTCTCTTATTACGCGCGGTTTCATCAAGCTACAGCTGCGGCGCTTATGATCATTAAAAATATTATACGTGATGATAACGACTGCAGATATGAATATATATTGTGAATTAAAAACGGGTTTAATTTTCCCATCAATTTGTCCATTCATCAAACATTTTCAACTGATCCCGTCACATCCGAAGTGCTTATTCGGTAAGTATCACCAATGTAATCAATGTCCTTCAATAAGCGGTTGCTTAATATTGCTTTCTTTGCCTTCTTTACTTAGTCTCCTCAATATCGTTGCATGGGTATAATTCGTTATATTATTATACTACACTACAACCAAGTACGTCTCTGACGATTTCCGTGTCGAAATAATGATTCAACACTTATCACAGAATACGTATTTCATCGCTAATTATACAAGCACAATATTATTATTGTTAATATTAATAATGATAACTTACAGTAATTAACATTTTTTATCATCGATTCATTATTATACAGAAAATTATAATATTTTTATGTATAGCTACAATATCATATTATATGTATACATGTATAGTTTTTATTTCTTTACATACACTGAGAGAGTTTTCATGCAAATAGTTGGTAAAACTATGTCAAAGTTTGATATGTTACCGATGGAAGTAGAGAAGCCCGGCGTTGCTTGTCAAAAATTCACATGGTGCATACTAACGAGTAAAATTGATACTTTCCGTTCAATGAATGAAAAAAGATATGTTAATAATTAATGTAGAACACAGTAATATTTAAAATACACCACGTCAATACTGCAATCGTTTCACACGACGTCGCGAAGAATATGAGTTTCTGGTACGGGCCATACGAAAAACTGTGACTCACCGCCAAATAAAAGAAGAGAGGGTCGAGGACTTCACAACAGTGTTCGGAACCGTACGATAATTATCGTACATGTACGATAAATTCATGCCTACGTACGATGTACGATAGCACATCATTATCGTACGCAGATTGTACGATAATTTCCGTCAAAACGCAAAATTCATAATTTATTACACACATACGCTGATAGCCAATGGCGCAATCGCAAATACGATTCTGTAACCTGTTTCACCCAAAGTGCTATTGGCTAACTACTTGGTCTCATTGGTCAGCGTCTGCCAATCAGTGAACGAAGGAATGACGTCATTAGATATTTCGATCATGACGATGATGCCATACATGCAAAACATTACTTTAAAATTTTTTTTATTAATTTGAAAACGATAGCTTACAAGGAATAAACTACGAAGCATTTGCATGCTTATGAATATTGCGTTTAATATGATTCATGTACTCATTACAGACATTATCCTGAACAGTACGATAATTTTAGTTGGTGTACGATAATTTTACGCCACTGGTACGATAGTTGCCTTGCTTCAGGTTGGGAACACTGCTTCACAAACACACAGAAATTGACATCGTCGCGAGGTACATACATATATGTATACACACACCTGCCTCACACAACTCTATTACACAATACACTTATAAATTAAACCAGGGCTGAAACCTAATACATTTACAAGATACACATATACACATATAAAATACAATACGATACAATTACATGACAGAGAATTTGAGACATGAGACACTAGTCTCACTGTCTCTAACATATATAGTCAATCACAACATCTCTGTCGAGTAAAGATTCTCCTAGCCCCTCGGTGGTCAAATTGGACAAGGCGCCGCAGTACAGATGCGGAGGTCCCGGTTCGAACCCGGGCCGAGGGAATTTTTACTCGAAAGATTTTTAACAAACTGTTAATCAGTTTTTTCGGCCTTTCTGTGGTTTGAATGCACTCAAATTGAGTGCCGTTTCACAGTTAGAGGCATAACGAATAAAAATTGGTTCGTATAGTCCGATATAATCACCATCTTCATTTTTTTTATTTGATTTGAAATTTTTTTATTATGCTTGTATGTATATTATTTTCCAATTCCAACATTCGGAAATCAAGCACTCTAATTTCAGCAATGTACAGAATCAAACCTTTTTCACTTTAGAATGAATTCAGATAATTTGACAGTTGAAATGTTTAACACTTTTTTCTATTATTAGAGAGCTTAGAGTCCATATCGTCAACTATTTGAAACTGAAAAGATGATTCAATTTTTTTTCCTTTTCCATTTTCCTTCCGATAGTGTAAGAAATTTAACATTTTCTATTGAAATTTTACGTACTCTCGGATGCAACTATTTATAAATCGAAAAAATAAAAAAACACTGAGTACTAAAAATACGATTCAATTGAAATTATAAACTTTCTCGGAAACATCGAATCGGTGGAATTTGACTGATGGCTTATAGTAATGCCTCATTGATAACACCTTTTAAATATTCCTTTCATCCTTGCTTTTATCATTAGGTGAATTTGTTGGTACCTTATTATTGGCTAAATAAACTTACAAAGTAGGCTTGCCGCGCCTCATCTCTTTTCGCTACAAACAGAACGAGGCTTCGTGCGTCTTCGGCGGCGGCCGTGGCGCTCGTGAATACTCGTGAGGATTCGGAAGGAATTTCAATACGCACCATACTAATAATCCAGACTTCCCGTTTCAACTGCTAGTATTCTTCTCAGTTTCACGACTAGTTGATACAGACCATGTCAGTCTTGCGAATATTTGTCTCAGTTCTTACTATGCACTGTGCTAATCATTGAAATAATTTTGTATACAATTTGTTATGGAGATACATAATATTTAATATTCACCATACTAAATGTCCGTATTATTTTGCCAAGGACTGGTATGGCAATGTCAAACTTTGATATGGCGCTACGAATAATTACCCTTTTTTCCGTTCTCTTCACTACTTCCGACGGTAACATGTCAAATTTTGGTATAGTTTTACCAACTATTCGCATAAAAAGTCTCTCAGTGTACATCCCGTGTATTTGATCAGGAATAATATTATAATTACGTTCCAAACGTAATTCCGTGTTGCGTTTATTCAGAGTTAGGTACAATAAGTTTGTGCTTAGTACTGGAATGTATTTACGTATAATTATTATATATTGGAATGCAGCATACATATCACGGTATGATAATATGTATACAGTCTCTTTAGGCATGGATTATTCAACAATAACCACCTTCGTAGATTTACACAGTACGTACACACACTGTAATAATCATAATATTATCATCCGCACATAGGAATCCAATTAAGAATTCCTGGATTATGAATTATGTTTTTTAACTGGCGTTGTCGCAATTTTATCCCTGACGAAAACATTTATAAAATATCTTGGTTCTGGCGACTCGAGGAAATGCGTTTCCCTTATTTCAATGATTTTGTGAGAACTTGAGCCGGTTAATTGCATCACGATTATGTTGCAGACACGTTCGTTGCAGATATCGAATTGTCTAACGGTTACTGATTACAGACGATTGCTACAGTAAGGTAAGGTACAGCTGTTGGTTACATGAATTATTTTGTATACGTCGTGGGGTACTATCACGCGTAAGATATAATTCATAGGTGAGGTTCCTTGAGGCATGTGGGCCACGTTCAACCTAGAAAAGAAAAACGATTGGTTTTTAGAAAATCGAGTGATTTCGAGAGGACTTGCAACCGAGAGATCAAGAATACTTATATTTCTCTCTAAACTTCCATGTTATATAAACATACAAATAGGTTCTACATTTTAATGTTTTGGTAGACTCTATCGATTGCTATCTTTACATTTTCATATTGAATTCACCGGACGAGGCAAACCAAATTAATTAATTATTGGCACCCACCAAGAAAAGATTCTTCCTTTATTCGAGCGTGCAAGCCTTGGTGGGACCGAAAAAAACCTACAGAAAAATGAAATTTTCATTTTAAATCTTCGAGTAAAAACTCCCTGGGCCCGGGTTTGAAACGGGACCTTCGCATCTGTACTGCGACGCCCTGTCCAATTAGACCACCGAGCGGCTGAAGGAATCTTTACTCGAAACTTGTATTATTGTATACTTGACACGTCATTGTCCCAAGTGTCAGATGTTTGTTTTGGTAGACTCTATCGTTCGCTATCTTTAGATTCTCATATATTCCTTTATAGATATATTGAATTCTACATCTGAATTTTTTTACGCATGCAGATCGTTCTACACGGTGATATTCTATACCACAGTTAAAGGTATATCTACACAACCAAATTGCAATGAATTGTTCTTCTCAGTTTTTCATTTACATTTTGTTTTAGACCATTCATTTTCAACTAATTTTTTTCACACTATTTCTTTGCCACACGATTTTCGAAATGGAAGCTTCTTTAGCCGCACCATGCACAGTTTTTCTTGGGTAGCGAAGGAAACTGCGCTGTCACGACGGCTCTGTAACACTTCAGGTAAAGTCAGCCTCAGTAGACTTTTCCTGGGTTGTGAATGAGACTGAGCCGTCACACTCGACTGGAGCAAGACAGTCAGCGGAGTGAGAGAGAGATATAGTTGATACATCGCTGATAAAGTATTATACACATATATATGGGCGATTTCACCAATTATCGACCGATGTTTGGGCCCGAAAAAATCAATTTGCCTCAATTTTTTTCCTCACATTCTGTGAACCAAGATTGGTAGATTCACCAAGTTTCAGCCAAATAGGACTTACCGTTCACGAGGAATACGATATTCAATTTTGAGGACAAAATTTTTTAACGCGATTCAACGTACTTTTAACGTCACAATAAAAATTCGAAAAAATACGCTCCTACGTGAAAAACTCTCAGCTTTTCGAATTCATCTTTTAGTTTTCACTAACTCTGCTAAAGCCAACTCAAAAATACGATTTTTGATGAGAAACAGCGATTTCTCCTTGTGCTCAATGTTTTATTATTCGTTTGAATTTTTATTCCGAAAGCTGAGATTTTTTCAGTAAGAAACCCAAATTTTCAGAGTGGGACGGCTGAGAAGTACGTCAAAAATGCGTTAAAAAATGTTGTCCTAAAAATTGAATATCGTATTCCTCGTGAACGGTAAGTCCTATTTGGTTGAAACTTGGTGAATCTACCAATCTTAGTTCACAGAATGCGAAGAAAAAAATCGAGGCAAATCGATTTTTTCGGGGTCAAACATCGGTCGATAATTGGTGAAATTGCCCATATGTATATCACCATCACACCATGGTTGAATCTCACGTATAAGTTTAGCACTTCAACGTACTTTGATCCTAACTTCAATGGTTATTTACCAAAGTTTCAACTGATTATTGGAAATTGTTGGAAATTAAGTAAAATATGGATATTGATGAATATTGATGTATTAATTCTTGAGTCTTCATTAAGAGTTCTGTATTCGTAATTCTTCATTGTTCAGACAACATTGTATTTAGCTTCTTTCCCGAAAAGCTTCGGACTACGCCTATTGATTCCTGACTCAATTGATGATGAATATTCGTTTAATAAGTGCGATGATTAGGTAACAATGTTTTGTGTGGATACAGTCCGCTCTCTGAGTAGTGCCGCTCTGCGTAATGTCACTTCCCCACATTCTCGCTCGAACGCGACCCCCACTACCGGCTCACCTCGAGTTTCGTATTTGACTCTCTGAGTAGTGCCACACGCTGGCTCAATGAAAAAGTGTGAGCGTAACACGGAGTGGCACTACTCACAGACCGCGAAACGAATTCCGACGACTCGAACGCGCGGTAGTGTTGGGGTACCTGAGTTCCAGGAAAAATACTCCTCTTACCGCCCATCACCGGCACCACTCAGAGAGCGGACCGTAGTTTGAATACTCAGCCAGTCGCAGCTCCCAATTCATAAGACGCCGACGATGATCGAACTTCTTCGCCTCTATAGTAGGTGCAGCGTGAAGCGTTTGAAGGCGCCGAAGCAGAATTTCTTTCGCCTCTACACGGAAAGAAATCTGTTGGGAATGTACCATGCGAAACAAGCAATGAGACCCCAAGCAGCAAATGTTCGTTCTCAGCTATGGCGACGCGCAGTTTGCTGCGCCTGTTTGTTACATATGTCTGGCAACGGAATAGTATAAAATTTTTCATCATAAACGCACGTAAAGTCCGATTACACGCACGCTTGCGTGCGTAAAATTGAACTTTACGCACCGCGTGCGGAAAAATGTTTTATCTGTGAGTAAAGCCTTTCAATTGAAAAAACAATCACTGCCAAGGAGAGAGGACTGAATACTTCTGTAAAATCAAGTGATCGAGAGGAGATGGTAAAAAAGAAAAATTGGAGGGACTGTGTGCAGTGACCTCGGCAATGATGCTAGATGTTCCACGCAGAAAGGAATATACTCGGGAATATAGCATTATTGCTAAATGAAAAAAACAATCTGCTAATCAAGCAGTACCGACTATTTCGCCAATGAAATCAAAGCTTAGGTCATCTGTACCAAATTTTGAATTCTAAAATGCGAATAAAAATGTCGCCAAACTCGTTTACATGGAGTACGAATTGGCTCCATTTCCACTCGCTCTTTTCGACGAGCCCGGTATGCGAAGAGCTAAGAAATCGGCGCTCGGCGCAATTTTTTGAGAATCAGGTGAAAACGACCAATTACATGAATTTTACACACGTCATCGACGTGGGATATCTTTGATATACCCTCGATCCGCAGACGCGGATCGAGCATAAATTGATATATCCCTTTGCCCAGGGTACCGTTACTAGCCAGCGTGGCTAGTCGTCCCCACACCCGTATACCCAGGTATCACCTACGCGCCACGTCAGCCAAGTCAGGGATAGCCACAGGGTTTTCTCCCAAAAACCATCAATCCTCCCTGAATTGTGCCCCTTCCATCGGGGTACGTAGGCATATTTCGGGTATATAAGGACCGGGTTGTGGGCTCAAAAATCAGTTGTTCACTGGGAGTTGAGCCAGTGAGATAGCCGGAGTGTGACTTTGTCGCCAGTCCACTAGCCCTATCTCTCTCTCTCCTATAATTTCTCATAGGCTCTCTTGTCGCGGTGTGACAACCATCAGTCTTGACGACCAGTGTCCTGAACTGCCAACCTCAAACCGCCCGTCCCTCGAGACGACCTCTCTCTCCGCCACCTCGCCTTCCTCGACCGCCCACCTTTTGTGAACAGATCGCTTCAAAGCGTATCCGAGTCGCTTCCGGATCTCAGAGTCAGGACCAACCGGGGTGTCCATCACGTTGTGAACAGGTCGCCTGGAAGCGTATCCGAGGCGCTTCCGTATCTCAGAGTCTGGACCAACCGGGGTGTCCATCGCGTTGTGAACGGATCGCCTGGAAGCGTATCCGAGCCGCTTCCGAATCTTGGAGTCTGGGCTATCGGGGAGCCCGCCTTCTGCGTTTTCCAGAAACCGTTTCCCTCAACCCCTTCCCGTCATACATCTGCACAGTGGGACGAGAAGCCGAAATCGTGGCCACAAATCCGAAAAATGAAAATTGGATTCGGGGAATTTTTACCCTCGGGTGGGGTAGCGAAATGATTGGTGCATTCAAACCTCGAAGGGTAGGGGAGACCGGGGCTAGTTGATACAAAATTTGGTTTCTAATTTTTAACTCCTCTAATTTTTGTGATAAAAATTTGACAAAAATATGGTAATATACCCTAGTCCTTCCTCCATTAGTGTACCGAAGGAAAATTTTATGATTTAAATTGTGAGCCTGTGACAGCCTGTTGAGTAGACGCGTGCAAAACGTATCAAGCCGCCCCACCCCGGGGCAAGTGTTGATACTAATATGAAAAACTGTTAAAAAATCCGAAAAAATTATGAAAATATTTGTTTAATCAATCTACCTCATATTTTGCAGTTTCGATAACGATATACATGAGGCACAAGATTATCACAAAATATTTTAGTAGGTAACAAATTAGATAGTACAATACGGAGCTTTTACATGAAGTAACGACAGATGGAAGAGTTACGAATGACTTCCTTCGAAGTTAGACTAATAATCATGACAAGACGAATGAGTATACGAATGGTATATCTACCGCTAATAATACTATTGCTCAAAATATGCAATAAGAAATTGAAAGTACGTATCAAATAAGACAGAGCTACAAATGATAATGACGAGTAAAAAGGTAAGTTCCAAAGGTATCTCGCCCCGTTTTGTTTTCTTAATATATTGCCGGACCATTTTTCTGTGGAACGAAAGAAAAAAGGAACTTGAACATAGTTGAGGCAAGTTGATACAACGTGTGTACTGTATCAACCTGCCCCATTTGAAACGTATCAACTTGCCCCCGGCGACGCTGTTGGCGTCTCTCAGGAGTCCAGAGAACAAGAGTAGAGATATACCTCCGACGACAACGGAATTTCCTCACCTTTTTATTACCAAATAGAACCAGGATCAGAAGAATCGCTCAAAATTTTGTTTCCAGGTGCTAACTGACTTTGAATCACACCAATAAAATTTACTTTGCTCTACCGAAAACCATTTTACTCAAACAACTTCAACGCCATTGTTCACACGTGGTCATACACACGTGTAGACTGAAGTGGGTTAGGAAACCGTCCCTCAACTCGAAGAACGCCATTGTGTACAGTCGCACTTGCGCAAAATTCAATTTGTATCAACTTGCCCCCGTATCAACTAGCCCCGGTCTCCCCTACGGTCGTCCCTTCCATACCTGGCTCGATACGTTAGTTCAAAGTCAGCCTTCATTGAGAGTGCACGCGGCGAGTGAGAACGTACCCGGGAAAAAATGGCTTAGATCTAATTCGCAACTCCGGAGATCTAATTTAGATCTAAGTAGATCTAAATTTTGGAAAATCGTAGATCTACCTAGATCTACCTAGATCTCCGAGGATTTTCGTAGATCTACGTAGCTTCGAATTGATCCACTGTCATGTTCGAATGTTCATGCTCGTTAGATCTATGTATATCCACCCAGATATCGCTAGATCTACTTTAGATCTAGGTAGATCTACTTTAGATCTAGGTAGATCTACTTTAGATCTGGGTAGATCTACTTTAGATCTAGGTAGACCTACTTTAGATCTAGGTAGATCTACTTTAGATCTAGGTAGATCTGAGGTGAGTAGATGGAATAATTGCAGCAAAACGTTGTTGCTCATTGAAGCCAAGTAGATCTACTCGGATCTGAGTAGTTCTGCTACCGTATTTGGAAATATTTCAAGTCTATCTGTACTGATTGGACCATAAGTATGCCAGAAACGCACGTATTTTCAGAAGGTGCCTTAGCTCATCTAGTACGGTACAGGTTTGGTAATCCGAAGTTCGAGGGTGCGATTCCGATTTGTTCGATTTTCACAATTTTCTTTTTTATTTTTTTTCCTTACTCGTATTCACGATTTCTTATTTTATGACGATAGTGAGTATTTTTTCATTATAGTTATGCAATTAATCAATGTTTTTTCAATTCATTTCCGGAATTGACATTGACATAAAAATAAGATCTACGTAGATCTCTTGAGATCTCATAACATCTACGTAGATCTAAAGCATTTAGATCTACATAGATCTACCTGGGTAAGAAAAAAAGGTGAACTTTGAAAATTCATAACTTGGAAGTGAGTGAACCGATTTCAATTTTTCGAAATGGATTCTATTCCTGGAGGTATGTAGAAGATATTCATATATAAGTAGAATTACGAAATCATGTTTATCTGCATGAAATACGGCTATGTTCGGTACGCTCTGAAAACGATATAATTTTCGAGACGTATACTTTCAAATGGACAAAAAGTAGGGAACTTCAGAAGACTCCACTTTGATTCAAGTCATAGGTTCTAGATCAGTCTTTCAACTATCGAAAACGTTTTAGATCATCTGCTACTTCTTGCTACTAAGTGTAGTTTTTTTAGTTAGCGTGAGCGAGTACGCAGCCGTCTACCACGCGCGCGGCCCCACTGGCGCGGCGGCCGGCTGACGAGCGTCCAGGTCTGCCAGGTGTTCAATACGTACAATAGGGAACTTATACCGGTTTTTAACGTGTATAGGGTGTCCGTAACAAAGTAGTACCTACGGTTATTCTAGAGTCACACTGTTCATGATGATTTTTATTTATGATTTGGTTGAGGAAAAAAATTAATTTCAGGAAGAATTCAGTTTATCCAATGAGTTTCATGGTATTTTATTGCTTGTAGTTTACGTTAAATATTGCAAGTTCTCATATGCAAATCAATTTCTAATTTTCTGTTGCTTTATTACAGGGTCTAGTACCGACGACAATTTACTATACACCCGTAGGGAGGTCTTCGTTATTGTGAAAGGACGTTTGAATGAACCATTCGCCGATTTATTGGAACACTTTTCAGCAGAAATTTCCAAGAAAAGTGGACGTTCGGTGCTCATTCAGGAGGATATGAAGAAGTCTTTGTCGACCCTATTTGCCAAAATGCGAACAAAGTGGCAATCTGTCGGCAGGTATGAAGATAAGTTTTACAATAAATACGAGATCAAAAACAATGGAACATGTTTGGTACCGGCTGATGCTAACATCTGATCCGTACATTTCCAGCCTCCGTAAATTGCCACAGAATAAAATGCGAAGTTTAACTCCGGAAGCTGTAGAATTGTTGATCCCACCTACAATAACGAGTCAATCTACAGTAGAAACAGATTCTGAATTTGACGACGATGATTCGGATGAGGAAATTGTATTCCACTAATTTCATAAGCCTTCACATTTCATGACATTAATACTGAAAAATGAAAAGTCTTTATTCTTGTATATGCATATGCCTAAACATTTCCCACCATTTTGTTATTGAGATTTTTGACTTTGGATTCGTAATCAGCGACCCCAAAAACCCCCGAGTACCGACTTTCACTCGAATCCATTAGGTTTTTGAAGAAATTTGTTACCGTTTTTGGGCCGCCAGTTTGTTTTTGAGATTTTTGACTTTGCGACCCCAAAAACCCCCGAGTACAGACTTTCGCCCAAATTCGTTTGGCCAGTTTTTTGTGGCCACGATTTCGGCTTCTCGTCCCACTGTGATCTGGACCCGTCAGACCCAGAGTATTATCTTCTTTATCGTGTAGTAACGTGGCAGCAGAATCAGACGTACGAATCCATTTGTGCAGCATATTTGAGTTACGTGGAAAAAAATTTCGGAGCCACATCCATAATCGTCTTCGATGGCTATACCGATAGCTCCTGCAGCAGCACCAAGAAAACCGAACAGTACCGTCGTTCTCTGAAGTATTCGAGCGCTGATATTTTTTTCGATGCTACTCGATCTCTGCCGCGGTAACGCAAGATAAGTTTGGGTACCGCGTGTTGAAACTCGAACATAAGTCTTGATTCTAGAAAATATGGTTCTTTCGAAAGACGAAGCTCGACGACGAACCTTATATGATTACGCGTCACAGCGAAGTAGAGGACGATGATCTTGAAGAACCTGATACCGATGATCCACCTCCTCCGTCAGAAATTAGTTCTTCAGTGAATTCTAACCCTAATTTTTCACGGGTTTTAATTGGTAAAAATATACAAAAATTCAGATATCTGAAAAATACCGCCACAATTCCTAAATAATTGAATGATTTTTCATCGGCTTATGATTTTCACAGGTTACGAAGCTGTCCGAGGGGTGAATCACAAAGGAAATGTGATGTTCGAAGGGCAGGAAATGTCGGGAAATGTTGGGGAATGTGGGAAATGTGGTGTACACATTTTTTGCCAGTGATTCACTCCTCGAAGCTGCCCAAAGACGGGTAATAAGGCTTCGAACGTCGATCTCGCGAGCACAAAAGACTTTTGTCTGGATTCGACGGAAAATTACCACCGAAGTATTGGAGATAGCGGAAAAATGTATGTATGCTTTTTTTTATAGTAGATTTAATAAACTTCTTCTTCATCTGGACCATTTCTTCGATATCATCGATAGTTCCTGAGATACAGGAGAAAAACTGAAAAAGTGTACCTCTTTTCCAAGATGGCGACTCGAGCGCAAAAGGTGTCGATTGGGGCTTGCGCACTTCAGTATGTTCATTCGAAAGCCCCAATAACCTTGTATACCAAAATCCAGATTTGCACCGGTTAATGTTTTTATTTGCCGAAAATTGGTCGAATTTGACTAATTAGAAATTGCATAAAATGGCAATTGTTGATTTCAACCGGTGGTGGCGGCCATGATAGGAGTTTAGCCCTTTGGCCGCACAGCTAGAAGTGGCGCAGCGTTGGTACCTCCGACGCAGCGTCAACTCACGTGGTCCTATCAGAGTAAGCGTTGAGTCACATGGTCCTCTTACAGGTACCAACGGAGCGCTACGTCTAGCTGTGCGGCCAAAGGGCTAAACTCCCATCATGGCCGCCATCACAGGTCGACATCAACAATTACCATTTTAGGCAGTTTCTAATACCACGTCGTTATTGTTGTGCGAAATGAAGAAGTTTTCGAATGTATATTGTTACGAAGACACCCTTTACCCTCGGCCCACTCGTCGTTTACATATGAAATAACTGAAGTGCTGGTTGCTGCGTCAACCAACATCTTCTTTTGTAGAACAGGCAGCCTTTGACCAGACTTTGAACGGCTCCATCGCTTTATCTTTGCTTAACCCGAGTCGAAATTTAACGTCCACTTAGACCCTCCAACTTTCACCGTTTGGAACTTCCACGGAGGTTGTGGAGGGTCTAGAGAGGTTCATTTGGTATAGAAAATCAAAGCCTCTTCAACGCCTAAAACGTGCAGATACCGGACAAAATGTAGACTTTTAGGCTGAAATGAGGATCTTACAAGAGAACCTCACTAAACCCTCGCCACACCCAGCCGCCTGTGGTGATCTATGATTCCGGTGGATTTCGAGGTTCAAAATAGGAGCTCGAAGGTGGGCCGGACGTTATAAGTATCAAAATAGGCGCTAAATCGCGAAACCAGAGGACTTGGAAGCCCTAAATGGGAGCTCGAGTTCGAACACTTGAAAAGAGTCTTTAAATGGATGCTAATTTTTAACTTTGGAGGACTTGGAGGTTCATAATAGGAGTTTGAGGTTCAAATGGGGACTAAGGAGGTTGAGTTGGATGCTGGGAGTATTAAACTGGGCGCTAAATTTCGACTCGGGAATCAACTCCTTTTTTTCACATCTTCCTCTCGATTTTCTTGGCCTCTTTACTGGCGGACCCTGGTGGTAACGGCCAAACGTTACATTGTTGTCAGAAGTGGGATACTTCAGTACTGAGGTTGGGACAATTTGTGGAATTTTAAGAAGGGCAGCAGTTACAAGAATAACTAAAGCATTTTGAGAGCATTCTGTGAATTACGAGATTGACGATATTACGCGAAAAAACATCGCAAGAAATATGGTGCGAACGCGAAGTGGGGTTAACACCTCGTGAAAGAGCGTCACAGATACCCCCCACAATCACGCCAGATGCTCGACAGTCATCTCTGGATCTATCGACACTGTCACCCACATTCAAGTTGATTCAACTACTTTTTGAGGATCGTCTGCAACAACAGCAGATCCTGCAATGACTTCGCGAAGAATGCAAACAACGTCGGCGAGAGCACGAACAACTCCTTCAGCAGGTTGAAAATTACCGCCAGGGGATGCTTCAATTTATTCGAGGGCCATGAACTCGGTTCCAGAAACTTCGACGCAGTCCGACCCCGATGCCCCGAATTTCACTCTCCCGGAAAAAACAGGTACCCAAAGTGGTACCAAGGTCAGTGTTCATTAAAAAAGATATTAAGATTTCCCCACTTTTGAGTAATACGGATCATTCTGGGACAGTGCTCACGACATCGCGTACTTTGGTGACTTTACCAATTGATACCTTTTCCTCGGTGAATAAAGTACCCGACAATGATAGGCCAGTCAACCTACCAATCAACACATTAACTTCAGCGAACTGTCAAACAACACAAAGACCACCTACAGACTGCAGTTTCCGATAAAGATTTAGGAACTCGAAAATTGAGTCCATTCATTTCCAACTCGCTAATTACTGATTCAGTAGAACGCATAGAACTGCGCGCGAGAAATTCACAGATCGTAAAGTTGAACACTTACGATGGTTCAACTTCATGGGTCATTTTTTAGCGTCAATTTCAGCGTATAGCCCGCGTGAATAATTGGGATTCTCTCGAGAACGCTGCGATATTGACCAATTCCCTACAGAGGGCCAGCCTTGGATGTCTTGGGTTCGTTGACAGATTGCGATGCTGAGAATTAGAAAAAGATACGACTCAGATTTGGCGAGGAATACTCGTCCAAAGTGTACTGTACGCTTTCCCTGATTACCATGCAGATGCTGAAAGTTTAGACCAACTACAGTTCGCTCTCTGAGTAGTGCCGCTTTGAGTAATTCCGCTTCCCCGAATTCTCGCTCGAACGCGACCCCCCACTACCGGATCACCTTACGGTCCGTATTCGACTCTCTGATTAGTGCCATCCGCTGGCTCAATGAAAAACCGAATATAAATGACACAAATTTCACGTGTACCCTGTCTCCGTGCAGAGGCGTGAAGCCATTAGGCGGCGGGTAAGGGGTTTGAGGGTTGGGACGACGGGGCATGCTTGGGACGGAACCCCGCGAGAAATTTGATTGAACACACGGTTCAAAGCTCGTTGCATTGATGAGACAACTAGATTTGAACTGCCCGCGGGGTTTGGTCCCGAGCAGTTGCAAATGGCGCTGAGCGATAGGGACCGCTCAACGGCGCCAGTCCACTATCCAGTTAGTATAGAGATCAGTGGAAACGAATTCCGACAACTCGAACGCGCGGTAGTGGTGGGGGTACTTGAGTTAAAGGAAAAATACTGTCCTAACCGCCCATCACCGGCACTACTCAGAGAGCGGACTGTAGCTTGTTTGAGGTTTATGAATGCTATCTCAGATCCGACTTTAAGATGCTCATTAAAAATGGCCAGTCCCTCTTTCCTTCGAGCAGCGATTGCCAAAGGATTAGAAATAGAGGGTTCATACCGGGAAGATTCCAACTCGATTTGTCAAATCAGAGAAGGAAAATTGTCTAATCAATCGAAAGACAATACAGCTTACAAACGGTGTCATTCAGGCAACTTCACTTCGTTTCACAGTTACAGAATGAATAGGTTCTCCAAGACCTCTTCATTCTGTGGAAAGAGGAGGCACGAGGATCGCTATTGCTTCAAACTCAAAGAGATTACAGAATCCAAAAATTATTCAAAAACAATAATAAATGAGATTTGCTGGTGAGCGACTTCTGAGATGGTGGTCTTCAAAACATCATTTTCCGAATCAATCTTGCACTTAAGCTTCACGCTACACGCGTGACTTGTGTTCTTTGAGTTTGTTGTGTCCTACGCTATACTTTAGATATGGCGCGGGTAGTTTTGTTAAATGAAGATTGTTAGAATAGAATTTGGTCGAATAACTGTATATTTACAAATTGTTGAATGTTCGATTATTTACAAGGTTTACAGAAATTAGTTATGGTTGTTAAATGTTCTTGAACTTGTTGAGTTATTTTGTTTAGTTAATATGACGAAATATTTCTAAGTTGTTTAATTGATATTTCAGTAAGATTTGACTGTTTGTTAGATATTCGATAGGTTGTTGATTTGTTAGGTATTTGATAGTTTGTCGATTTGAGGACTGACTATCCAGTTAGTTGTTGTTGGTCTAATGATTCGATGTGTACTGTCGTTGGAAGTTAGTAGAAGGAAGAAACTGGAAGATTTTGGAAAAATAGAGGGTGCAAGAGTTTGTAACGAAGATTAGGATTGGTTAAGATAGTGGTGTGGGGAAATTGAATAATTTCTTTGATTGGTAGATAATTTTTAGGAAAGGGATGTCCATCCGAAGTAGGAGGTACTTAGGGTTGGAGTTAGGTAAATGGAGTTTCTGGGAAGAGGTATGTGGATACATAGGTTATAGTGGAGTCCAGGAAATGTTGGAAACAATAGAGTAGAAATTTGAAGAAAGTCACGTAGGTACCCAATAAACACACAGTGGTTGATGTGTGGTATAATAAACGTATCTCGACACGTTAAGAAAACGTTGGTAATAAACGAGTTACATCGAATCTATAGGAAATACTCGTATATTATACCATAAAGTTTTAGGTACGAAGTCCGCCTGTTATACCAATTTTTCGATACGCATTACTTATACGGGAAATATACGTGTATAATACCATCAATGTTTGATCACTGTCCGCGATAATATTTATTCTTAAAATGTCAACCAAATGTTGTTTTTAACATAATAATGTATTATTAATAATAAAAAACCGTTATTAATGAAGGACAATTAAAAATTGAAGAATTACAAAAAAAAAAAAAGTGACTTCACGGGGATTCGATCCGGGAACCTCTCGTGTGTGAAACCAATCTCTTGTCCTTGCGCTGCTGCCAGCTCTTACGATGAACACAGAGTTTGAGGTACATAATATCTGCTGTACTATGGGACTTTTGCAACAGCATTTTGTCATAAAAATGTGGATGTTAGGAAATTTTTGAGAGGTGAAAATTAGGTCGGGCACGCGGACATCGAGACCAAAAATATACCATGGATTACACGTGTAAAAAACGCTTTTTATTCGGTGGAAAACATGCGGAATATACCAGCACACAGAAACGTGTTTTCCACGTGTTTTCCACAGGTTTTCCTGGTATACAAGATACGTTGATTGAATGATGTGTGGTCCACGTATAATTTTTCCACTTATGCCGACTTTCCACATTGGACACGTTTAATATACGTATATTCGACGTACCTGTGTTTATTGGGTAGGGTTGTAAAAAGAACTGGAATTTTGAGTTTAGGGCCGCACATTTGGTCGCCAAATGTGCTGGTCAGAAGTGGAGAAAATTAGTAGAAAGTTCGAGGGGTTTATGGTCGATGTCCTGTCTATTGTTCCGCGTTTACGTCTCGTCTCTGGGTTTTTACCAGTTCGTCTTTGTATTATAGAATTAATATAATATTATTAAAAATAGAAGAAATCTAATCTATATTAATATTAAGAATTTGCGTGGTGACACGCAACATACTCCCCGGTTGAGGTACGATCAAATTACACAAGAAAGTGAATTATGAATGATAGGTTTGAAAGTGAAAGAAATTGATTACGTTGTATATGCTAATTCTAGAATGATTAGAATCTAGAGATGTGATTATGTGCTATATATATGTAATACTAAAAGTCCATATTTATATCATACATCGCTTGTTATAGTTTTTGTTTGTCAGTTCATTTGTTAGGTTCACTGTACACTGGCAACGGTGCTAACCGCTTCACATTACGATCTAGAATACCCGTTGATGTCTTGACCCGAATAGTTCGGATCACAGCGTCTGGACCAGGATGCACTTCGATGACCCGTCCTAGACGCCATTGTAACGGTGGTGCGTTATCATCCCTTATGATAACAACGGAGCCTTCCTTGATAGGATGCTCACCTCTCATCCACTTCCGTCGGATGTTCAGCTCGTTGATGTACTCCTTGTGCCACCTGGTCCGAAAGTCTTGCTTGACCTTTTGGATATGCTGCCAGGTGGACAATCGATTGGTCGGTGTCGCTGAAAGATCCTGTTGGGGTAAACTCGCAAGTGAATCGCCAATTAGGAAATGAGAGAGAGTGAGGGCAGTCAAGTCGTTTGGATCGGAAGATAAGGGGGTTATCGGTCGCGAGTTAAGAACAGCTTCTATTTCGGTTGTTAATGTGCTCAATTGTTCGAAAGTAAAGAGTTCAGAACCGAATACTCGCTTCAGGTGATATTTGAAGGACTTCACCGCCGCTTCCCAAATCCCACCGACCTGTGGAGACCGTGGAGGGATGAAGTGCCATGCGATACCCTTTTCCGCGAGGTAGTCGTGGACCTTGTCGTTGTATCGTTTGTTGTTGAATGGGCTATTACTGTTCTCCCCGGCTAACCAGGCCGGACTGCGACGCCAGATGATTGTTTTGTTGAGGTCATCAGGTACTAAGCCACGCGAGAGCAGATCCGCAGGGTTGTCTTGAGTACGCACGTGTCTCCAGCATGAGGTACTGCTTTCCGACTGAGTCTTGACGCTTGAATTGCCACGAGAGTTTTGAGTAGATGAGGAGATTTTTGATAGATTGCAGCGAACTGCGAAATCATTGATAGATTTGCAGCGGGCCGCGGATTTGTTGATGGTTGCAGCAAACTACGGAACCGTTGATAGGTCGCAGCAAGCCACGGGTTTGTTGATAGATGCAGCAAACTGCGGAATCGTTGATAGACTGCAGAGAGCCGCGGATTTGTCGATAGTTTGCAGCAAACTGCGGAACCGTTGATAGGTCGCAGCAAGCCGCGGGTTTGTTGATAGATGCAGCGAACTGCGGAATCGTTGATAGACTGCAGAGAGCCGCGGATTTGTCGATAGTTTGCAGCAAACTGCAGAACCGTTGATAGGCCGCAGCAAGCCGCGGGTTTGTTTATAGCAGCAAACTGCGGAATCGTTGATAGACTGCAGAGAGCCGCGGATTTGTTGATAGTTTGCAGCAAACTGCGGAATCGTTGATAGACTGCAGAGAGCCGCGGATTTGTTGATAGTTGCAGCAAACTGCGGAACCGTTGATAGATTGCAGTAAGCCGCGGGTTTGTTTATAGTTTGTAGCAACCGTTGATAGGTCGCACCAAGCCATGGGTTTGTTGATAGATGCAGCAAACTGCGGAACCGTTGACAGATTGCAGCAAGCCGCGGGTTTGTTGATAGATGCAGCAAACTGCGGAACCGTTGATAGGTCGCAGCAAGCCGTGGGTTTGTTGATAGATGCAGCAAACTGCGGAATCGTTGATAGACTGCAGAGCCAGCGGATTTGTCGATAGTTTGCATCAAACTGCGGAACCGTTGATAGGTCGCAGCAAGCCGCGGGTTTGTTGATAGATGCAGCGAACTGCGGAATCGTTGATAGACTGCAGAGAGCCGCGGATTTGTTGAAATTCGAGTGAAGTCACGCCGTCTCCGTCGTCGTGTTAGTCTTTGATACCGGTGGAGGAAAGTATGATGTTTCTGACCGCACACCCTACAACCACCTGCTTTGCAGTCAGCAGGTAGATGACCCTTGCCTAAACAATTTGGTGCACAACGACGCGTTGTTCGTAGTTGATTTCTTTGTTCGATTAATGACAAAAGAAAGGTTTGGCATTTATAGACCACGTGCATCTCTCGGCATACTGGGCACGGGTAACCGTTGACCGCGGGTGTCGTCGTGGAACCGGTTGGTGTAGAGGTTGGAGAGATTGATTATCGTTACCCATTGTGTTTGACCGCGACGAGCCCTGATTATTAGTAGTAACCAATGCTTGACTGCGAGATTGCTCTTTGGTCTGTGCCTTACTTTGAGATTTGCTCCAATCCTTGGCCGCGATATTCAGAAGAATAGTCAGAACAGCTTCTCCGCTTCTCTGAAATTCATAAGATCTGTGTAGGCTGGCATAGTGTTATCCTGTAGAGTAATCTCACAATAGTATCTCGTGTGTTCCCGATTTTCGATAATATCAGGAAGATTATGATGGTATCCCATTTTTCGACTGGTTCTGAACCTTCAAGCGCCCGTCGATGCTGTCGAATCGTGTCGACGAGTTCGTCAGAGCTTGAGGGGTATCCTTTGGTAATTTCGGAATACCGTGGAGGATCACACCGTGAAAGATGATTAAAGGTAGTGAAATTTGTCGATTGCTGATATTCTAGAGTTTCCTCCGCTTCTAGATTCGAATTTGTCGCGGAATGATCTCCACTTCTCAATGCTATCGTCGAAACTGGGCAACGTAATCTCAGGAAGTTTTAGCTGAGTGGTACTATGAGATGTAGCAATTTGAGGTGGCGGAGTTTGCGGCTGAGCCTCACGGATTAATTTACGCGACGCGACCAGCGTTAGATGATATTCGTCTTCTATTGTTGATAGCTCCTTGACATGGCTTGCCTGTGCCATTGCCACGTCCTTTTCCATTAAGTCATAGTGTATGGCGTGAATAGTTTTGAAAATTTCAGAGAGCGCTTCAACCTGACTTATGATATCAAGGTCAGTGACGTTCCGCTGGCTCAATGAAAAACCGAATATAAATGACACAAATTTCACGTGTACCCTGTCTCCGTGCAGAGGCGTGAAGCCATTAGGCGGCGGGTAAGGGGTTTGAGGGTTGGGACGACGGGGCATGCTTGGGACGGAACCCCGCGAGAAATTTGATTGAACACACGGTTCAAAGCTCGTTGCATTGATGAGACAACTAGATTTGAACTGCCCGCGGGGTTTGGTCCCGAGCAGTTGCAAATGGCGCTGAGCGATAGGGACCGCTCAACGGCGCCAGTCCACTATCCAGTTAGTATAGAGATCAGTGGAAACGAATTCCGACAACTCGAACGCGCGGTAGTGGTGGGGGTACTTGAGTTAAAGGAAAAATACTGTCCTAACCGCCCATCACCGGCACTACTCAGAGAGCGGACTGTAGCTTGTTTGAGGTTTATGAATGCTATCTCAGATCCGACTTTAAGATGCTCATTAAAAATGGCCAGTCCCTCTTTCCTTCGAGTAGAGTAATCTCACAATAGTATCTCGTGTGTTCCCCGATTTTCGATAATATCAGGAAGATTATGATGGTATCCCATTTTCATTGGTTCGCCCAGACCTTCAAGCGCCCGTCGATGCTGTCGAATCGTGTCGACGAGTTCGTCAAGACCTTGAGGGGTATCCTTCGGTAATTTCGGAATACCGTGGAGGATCACACCGTGAAAGATGATTGAAGGTAGTGAAATTTGTCGATTGCTGATATTCTAGAGTTTCCTCCGATTCTAGATTCGAATTCGTCGCGGAATGATTGCCACTTCTCAATGCTACCGTCGAAACTGGGCAACGTAATCTCAGGAAGTTTTAGTTGTGTGGTACTATGAGATGTAGCAATTTGGGGTGGCGGAGTTTGCGGCTGAGCCTCACGGATTAATTTACGCGACGCGGCCACCGTTAGATGATATTCGTCTTCTATTGTTGATAGCTCCTTAACATGGCTCGCCTGTGCCGTTGCCACGTCCTTTTCCATTAAGTCATCGTGTATGGCGTGAATAGTTTTGAAAATTTCGGAGAGCGCTTCAGCCTTGACTTGTATGATATCAAGGTCCGGTGACGTCCGTTGAGTCTGATGAAACGTTTTGTGTTTTGCTATACGATTTTTGATTTCTGTACGCCTACGTACCAACGTAGCTACTGCGTCTCTAGTCATGATGGATATTTTTTTGGAATGGAATAAGTTTGGGAATGGCGATTAACGAAGCGAGCTTACCTTACTGAGGTCTTCGTTACGTTGGCTGGATCCCCTTTGTTGGTCTCGTCGTCTGGTTGATTGTGTAAGATGTCGATTTCGGCCGATGTGAAGTAGATTCTCACGATAACGACACTATATCACTTTTGATGATTTGTTGAATTGATTTACTTTTTTGATGAAGATCGTAGTTGTTAATTGTTTATCGGATGCATTACCTGGCTCGAAGGACCATTTTGGTGCGTCCCACACTATGCTTTAGATATGGCGCGGGTAGTTTTGTTAATTGAAAATTGTTGAATAGAATTTGGTCGAATAACTGTATATGGGGCTGTCCACGTCAATTCACCTAGGCTCGTGACCACAACTTTTTTTATTTGCTCCATAATTTTTTCTATTGTTGTACTTGCTCTGAAACATTTTTCAGAATTTTTCCAGATTTTTAGAAAAATCCCTTTTTGAGTTATATGATTTTTTTTCGACCGAAAAAAAGGACCATTTTTAAAAATCTGAAAAAATTCACAAAAATCGTATGATTAACGTAAAACAGTTTCCCGATCGCGAAAATGTGGGCCGAATTTTTCTTACATTTTTGTTACCTGATCCAAACTTTTTTTTTTGTTAAGGGGACCAGTACAGCGTGATTCAACACATTCTACATACTCCAGAAATCATTAATATCTTATCCAAAGTTCATTATACGTCGGAAAATTAACTTTTTTAAAAATCACTTATCGTGAGGTTTTAGACACACGGTTAATTCGATTACATCTCTCGACGTCGCATTTCCTTCAGAGAGCAATTCTTCATCATGTGAATGAGGGAAACTGAAAAAAAAAATTCTGTGACAAGTTATGGTCAGTTATCGAGATTTAGCGACAATTCAGTAACTCTTTTGCTGATAACTTGCCCCCAAAATTTTGCTCTTCAATTACCCTCATTCACACGATGAAGAATTGCTCTCCGAAGAAACTGAGATGTCGAGCAACATAATCGGATCAACCGTGTGCCTGAAACCTTACGACAACTGATTTTTGAAAAGGTCAATTTTTCGATGTGCAATGAACTTCGGATAGGATATAACGGGCTATCCGCCGCCCTTTCTTCGTCTACGGTGAGCCACAGGTCTCGATCGTCGCGAATCGGGTCGTGTCTTAGTGGCTGTGCGATCTGTGGTTCTGTACCCTGTATCGGTCGGTAAGTGTGTGTGTCTGTGTAGTTGTCTGTCGAGTTATTTACGAAGTGCGCTCGCAATGGACCTAGCCCGCGTGTGTTTACGTTTGTCGCCGGTTCGCTATTTCGTCTTTGGTCTGTCTCGCGTGTATTCGTGTACATGGTTGAGCGTATGTGTTAGCTTGGGTGAGTGTGTATGCTCGTTTTATGTGTAATTTCTTTGTGTAATGTCTGGTTTTTGGTGAGGGGTTGCGAGTGGGTGGTTGGGTCGTGTAATGGAGGGAATGGTTTGTGGGTTTTTTCGTTGGGCGCCAATTTATAACGGGCTGTCCGCCGGTTATGAGGGGAAGGGAGGATCAGGGTACAGAGGAGGGGTGCAATGACAAGTCTCAGCGGGGAATCTGTGATCAATGCTTATATATTCTATAAATCCTTAAAACTACTGTACAATCATTAATTCAGAGTCCGAAGGGGGAGCCGGGGTCAATATATATATGCGCGGGTGTGAGTGTGTGAGGGCAGGTATGTCAAGGGGGTGTGTGTGTGTGTGTGCCGGTGTGTATGAGCGTGTGTGTGGGAGGGGGTACGCGCGGGGTGTGTAAGTGTCAAAGTCAAGGAGGACCGACCTTTCTGTCCGTCCGTCAGTGTTTCCAAGCGGGTTCTGGGTATCTCCGTGTGTCCGCGTGTGTGTGGGCGTGTCAGTGTGTATATCTCCTCTCTGTGTGTTCTCCTTATAACGTGTCTCTCTGTGTCTCCGTGCGAGTCTCTCAATGTTTCCAGACCAACTGTCTCCTCCGGCAGTCCAGCGCGACTGCCGGTCTCTACGACGCTCGGGAGCGTCCGGCCTGAGCCGGAGGGGCCCGAGCGACCCGTCCGTCCGCGTCTGTCACGTCTGTGTGTGTCTATCCGGGGTGTGTGTAGGGCGCTTGTGGCGGGGCTCGGGGAGTCACGTCACAAGGATATAAATGATTATTGGAGTATGGAGAATTTGTTGAATCACGCTGTACTGGTCCCCTTGACAAAAAAAAAGTTTGCATCAGGTAAAAAAAATATAAGAAAAATTCGGCCCACATTTTCGCGATCGGGAAACTGTTTTACGTTAATCATACGATTTTTGTGAATTTTTTCAGATTTTTGAAAATGGTCCTTTTTTTCGGTCGAAAAAAAATCATAACTTAAAAAGGGATTTTTTCAAAAATCTGAAAAAATTCAGAAAAATGTTTTAGAGCAAGTACAACAATAGAAAAAATTATTAAGCAAATCAAAAAAGTTGCGGTCACGAGCCTAGGTGAATTGACGTGGACAGCCCCATATTTACAAATTGTTGAATGTTCGATTATTTACAAGGTTTACAGAAATTAGTTATGGTTGTTGAATGTTCTTGAACTTGTTGAATTATTTTGTTTGGTTGATATGACGAAATATTTCTAAGTTGTTTAATTGATATTTCAGTAAGATTTGACTGTTTGTTAGATATTCGATAGGTTGTTGATTTGTTAGGTATTTGATAGTTTGTCGATTTGAGGACTGACTATCCAGTTAGTTGTTGTTGGTCTAATGATTCGATGTGTACTGTCGTTGGAAGTTAGTAGAAGGAAGAAACTGGAAGATTTTGGAAAAATAGAGGGTGCAAGAGTTTGTAACGAAGATTAGGATTGGTTAAGATAGTGGTGTGGGGAAATTGAATAATTTCTTTGATTGGTAGATAATTTTTAGGAAAGGGATGTCCATCCGAAGTAGGAGGTACTTAGGGTTGGAGTTAGGTAAATGGAGTTTCTGGGAAGAGGTATGTGGATACATAGGTTATAGTGGAGTCCAGGAAATGTTGGAAACAATAGAGTAGAAATTTGAAGAAAGTCACGTAGAGAGGGTTGTAAAAAGAACTGGAATTTTGAGTTTAGGGCCGCACATTTGGTCGCCAAATGTGCTGGTCAGAAGTGGAGAAAATTAGTAGAAAGTTCGAGGGGTTTATGGTCGATGTCCTGTCTATTGTTCCGCGTTTACGTCTCGTCTCTGGGTTTTTACCAGTTCGTCTTTGTATTATAGAATTAATATAATATTATTAAAAATAGAAGAAATCTAATCTATATTAATATTAAGAATTTGCGTGGTGACACGCAACAGAGTTTTATTCCAGTTCTCAGGACAGCCAGACAGAGCATAACTGAGACGAAGCAGATTATTGAGACGAAGCGAAGGTGCTCTTCTACATCTGCACTGAAAGCTTCGGGTCTTCGGCGGCAGAAGGTTTTTCATCGGTTCTAGGAATTCAGATAAGACCTTTCCCACCTAACACCCATTTACTTTTTGGAGAAGTTTCGATTTTGCCTCACATCGAGCTGTTTTTTAGGGTGTATGATGGTCTTCTGCTGGGCGAGACCTTTCCTCAACTTGGACCGTCAGCATCACGTTCCGAACCCCTCTTCCCGCTCCTGTAATCCCACTCACGCTTGCTAGCATTTCGCCTGCCGACGCTGTCGTTCACACCACAGTGCTTCGCTGCGTTTGAGTTGATACCCATCTTGTAACCCTGACACATTGGGACTATTCTCATTTATTTTTATAAGTTCTTAGTTTCTACTTTTGTCAACACGTACAGTCACATTCGGGTGTTCGGCCACTTTTTCGGGGTTTTCTATGGTTTTTCCACGAGAGAAAAGGTGAATGGTGGTAAATTTTGAGGGAGTCTTTAAATGTACGGCCATAGATGCGACTCCTTCTACAGAGCACCTTACAGTTTTGGGAGCCGCTCTTCCCAGACAACACTTATTACACTGTTCGCCATACTGACACAAAATGGCACTACAGAGATTTTTGACGAGTCGGGTGGACTCTTTTCGCGAGGGGGGGTAGTGTTACGAAGACACCATTTACCCTCGGCCCACTCGTCGTGTACATATGAAATAAGTGAAGTGCTGGTTGCTGCGTCAACCAGCATCTTCTTTTGTAAAACAGGCAGTCTTTGACCAGACTTTGAACGGTCTCCATCGCTTCATCTTTGCTCAATAACTCCTCCTCTTTTTTCTCCTCCTCTTGAATTTTTTTACCGCTTTACTGGCGGACCCTGGTGGTAACGGCCAAACGTTACAATATCTTCGGGATTCAATTTAGACTTGCGCTAACTCCTTCTTTTCCGCCATTGTATACGTAGGCTTTGCTATCAGTAAAAAGAAGTGAAAACCAGGTACGGTCTGTAAAGACTGACGGAGCATGTTCTTAAGGGTTCAACGTACTCCTTTGAGTTTCTCGAGATGGGTACCTACAAAATTTGGAATCACATTGAAGAATGATTGTGCAACGTTGGTGGGACACTTCACAGAACTTTGGGATTGCCGGTTCCCTTATTGCGACTCAATCTCGAACATCAAAATTCAATCAAAAGGAGGTGAGGACCTACAAAAAAATGTGTGATAACCTGGGACGCAGTACCAATGGTCCCAAGACATCCACTGGAAGTGATGAATAGAACACTGTGTGATTGGATGAATAGTGAATCAATCTTCTGACAGAAAATTGTCATTCTTGGTGGAGACGTCATACAACTTCTGCCGTTTAAAACACGCGGCACTCGGAGTGAAATAATAAATTTATCCATGAAAAATAGTTTCCTTTGGACGCATTTCGCAAAAGATTCGTTAGCGCGTAACATGAGAGTTCTTCGCGAGATTGAATTCGCAGAATTTGTGGTGAATGGAGGTGACGGCGTATTAAATACCTTTATACCACTTGCTACACTAAATTTGTAATTTCACAAGACTTCCGTGTGGTCAATGTTGAAGTGAATTCGCAATGATTTTTTAATCATAAGACATCATATCGTGTACATTGAGAGGTCTTACAGACCATTTGGAGACATTTTAAAGATGTCTGACGAAAACGTCTGACGTCTTGAAGACACCCATAAGACGTCTCTGTATTACTTAGGTTACTTCGCGAACATGAAAGGGCCATGTTGTGGCAAAGTGGATGTCGAAGATATTAAATGTGCCCGCCAAGTACGTTATTTTGGAATCGCGTCCCGATATTCTTACACGACATAGCGAGATCCACGACATGTCTCATAAAATAAAATTATCACTATACTTGGTGATGTTTTTTTTTTTTAACACTTTGGATGTTTTTGCCATGGTATTTCACTGCTTTTTGTACATACAAGTTGATGGACAATAATTACGGCCGGACAATACTGTAACTGACATAGTGAAAATTATCCGGGAAATAGCTGATTCAACTAGAAGTAACTAAAATGACCAGGATTGATCGTGAAATAACCGAATAAAGTGGAAGTAGCTGAAATAATCAGAATTGATGATGAAATAACTGAATTGCCGAGAAATCACTGAAATAATCGAAATTGATCGTGAAATACCTGAATTAACGAGAAGTAACTGAAATACTCAGAATTGATCGTGAAATAGCTGAAATAATGAGAAGTAGCTGAAATAATCAGAATCGATCGTGAAATCATTAAATCAATGACGAATTGATCGTGGAATAACTGAACTAATGAGAAGTAACTGAAATAATCAGAATTAATCGTGAAATAACTGAAATAATGAGAAGTAACTGAAATAATGAGAAGTAACTGAAATAATGAGAAATAACTCAAATAATGAGAATTAGCTGAAATTATGAGGGATAACTGTATCAATGAAAATCAACTGAAATGATGAGCAATAACTGAAGTAACAAGGATTGACTGGAATTATGAGAAATAACTAAAATAATGAGAATTGACTCTCAAACAACTGTATAAATGAGAACTGAGTGAATTGATCTTGAATGGAAAAGTTAGTTTGAATTGAATGAATCAATTTGAATCCTTTCACCAAGAAATATAATGTGTCTATCGAATGTTGAGTTTTTCGCCCGTGGTACTTGGTCGTTTGAGTCCGCGTTTTGTCCTACAAATAGTGTATTCAGCTAGTTCTCCCGTGCCCAGCTTTTGCCCTCTCATTTTGCACGTGCAGTGCATTTAACAGTTTTCTCCTTTAACTTTTGTCGGTTGAGACCTGTGGACTTACGGTGTTTGCATGTACTGTTAGATGTGTGGCATATCTTTGTACCCGTTTGTTGTGAAACGGCACACTCACCGCTGTGTTGACATTGAATAGGATCTTATCCCTTGTGTGCGGCGTATCCGTGCGCGTGTGTGTCGCTAGCATTCTCTATCCGACTTTACCGATCGCGTCTGGAACTCTTGTGGTAACGCCCATGGTAATCAGTATTAACTGTGTCTGCTGCCAGTGATTACCCTCCGAAGTGAACATGCCTAAGACCATGTGCGCGCTGTGTTACACAGACATTGACAAGGCGTCGGACGGGGTGACAACGGGGGCTAAGTGTATGCACAGTGTCCACGTGTGGTGCGCTCAAACCAGGCTAAGCCTCGAACGGCAGAAATACTCTGCTGCGGCTGTCCTCGTGACCTGTCCAGTGTGCCAGCCGGCAAATATTTTGTCTACTCTCCAGGCCATTAACGCGAAGCTGGGTAGCATCGATGCCATGACGCTAAACTGGGTAGCATAGATGAGAAGGTCGACAAGCTTTCGTCTGATAACGCTGCGTTCAAGGCAGAACTCGTGGAAATAAGGGGAGCCGTGGCGACTGTCAGAGCTGACCTCGATAATGTCAATGCTGATACGGCCACGAATCTGACACGTCTACAGTCAGTAGAGGATCAGCTGGCCAACGGTCCTCCCTCTAGCAAACTATGTCCTGCCGATCAAGCTACGCTGCTCCATCTTTCGTGCAGGGACATGGCCAATCAGCTCGTCGTTACTGGTGTTCCTGAGGCAGCTGAGAATCCTGATGGTGCAGCGGAGGATCTCAAAGAATTTGCTATGCGATTGGGCATCGCACTTGGATTAAATCTGACTCTAGCCGACGTGGTCAGAGTTGAGCGTATGGGCAGAAAGATGAGGAGAAAAAGAACCTCCGTAGCACCCGGTCCTAGACCTCAGTCGCGCGCGGTGTTAATAGAGCTGTCGTCCAGAGCGCGTTGTGTAGAGGTCATCGACGCGAAGAAGCACAAACCGGACTTGTGTGCCTCTGCTATTGCAACCTGGTACCCCAAGAGCAGGGTGCTGATAAATCACCGACAACCTGTGCAGCTGCATCAGCTAAGGAGTGACATCCTCAAACGCTTTCCCGATCTGCCACCTAAGGCCGTATGGATTTTTGACGAGGGGGTCTACGTCAGAAAGGATGATACTTCCAGGCCTATCCGCATCGTGACCTCTACAGACCTATCCAAACTTACCTTATGACGTCCTGCAGCCGGTGCCACGGCTGTACAGCGCCAGCTAAATGCTAGTTGCGACGTAATTATTAATGCTTGCTGCCTCAATGCGCAATCGCTCCCAGCTCACATTGATGAGTTTCGTGAGTTCTTCCGGCTTCACCCTTATCATCTGATTGCTGTGACCGAAACTTGGCTGGATGAGCGTATTGTTGACTCGCAGATCGCTCTACCCTCTCATGATGTCTTCAGGGTAGACCGCAGGGGGCGTCATGGCGGTGGTGTTGCGCTGCTTCTGCACAGGGAGCTGCGAGGGCAGGTTTTGACCTCTTCTGCAGAGCTTGACAGGGACGGTGTGCCGGAATACTTGCTCGTTGAGGTCTGGAGTGTTTCACGGCCGAAGTTCCTAGTCGCTGTTGTCTACAGACCACCGGAGGTCGGTTTCCTGCACCTGTTGGAGGAGGAGCTTGTTGCCCGCCTGCCTAGATATAAGTGGGTACTCGTATTTGGAGACTTCAATGCGGACCTTCTGGCTACCTCTTTCGATGCCACTCATCTCCAGCATTTCTTCGCATCGCAGGGCATGCACGTGGTGCCATTCCAGCCCACCCATCATACTGAAACGTCTAACACCTGGCTGGATGTCTGCGCGGTCAGTGACTCTGGCTCTCTGACATCCTGGGGGCAATCCGATCAGCCCTTTCTTTCCGGGCATGACCTTATTTTTGTGTGTTTTAAATACATGGTAGCACGTCCCGCTCCTAGGAAAATTCGCTACCGGCCGTGGGAGGAAGCAGACCTGAAGCTTGCCGCGGGGGTTGTATCCCGTTTTGATCCTACGTGGCTAAACACACTGCCGAGTGCCGATTGTGAGCTCACGGCCCTCAACAGCCTGGTATACGAAATCGTGGATGTGGCAGTTCCGCTGCGGGAAGTTGTGGTGCGGCGTGGTCCTGCTCCCTGGCTCTCATTGGAGTTGCGCGATCGTATGCGTGAGCGAGATGCTTGTTGCCGGGCTGCCAGGAGGTCGGGCTCGAATCATGTTTTCCAGAAGTACATCGCACTTTGGAGAGAGGTAAAGGCGAAGCTTTGTGATGCTAAGTCTGACCACATCCAGTCGAGATTTAATCTTGAGGGTGGCTCGCGGCCGTTCTGGAAGGTCATCGATGGGCTAGGGCTTACGAAATCCGTCCGCCATGGGCCTCCGCTGCGTCAGCCGCTGCAGTCACTGAACGAGCGCTTCGCGGTGGTGTCTTCGGGGGAGCCTCTACCGGGACTTTCGGACTGTGTCGTTATTGCTCTTGATGCACCTGTCACGGAGGCTGAGAAGTTTGTGTTTTCAAATGTGAATGCAGAGGGTGTGGGTAAAGCCTTGGCCAGGGTAACGACGCGAGCACAGGGGCCTGACGGCCTGCCCATTTAAGCGTTTAAGGTGTTTCTCTCGGTTCTTTTGCCTCTTGTTGTCAGGTTTTTCAACGTCTTCCTCAGAGACGGTGTTTTCTCTGCGTTGTGGAAGTTCTCCTTTGTCACCCCGCTACCTAAGGCTCGCCGTCCGTCGCTGTGCTCGGACTATCGGCCTATCTCCCTGCTCTGTGCGATTTCTAAACTGCTAGAACGTTTGGTCTTTGATCAGGTCGTCTCCTTTTTACAGTCGCGAAATCGGTTAGACCCGCGTCAGACGGGTTTTCGGCGTGGAGCGGGAACTCAGACCGCTGTCCTGAGGCTTGTGGACGATATTCGTCAGGGAATAGATGCTCGTCAAGTCACACTTGGCGTGTTCTTTGACTTTACGAAAGCCTTCGATAAGGTCGACCATTGTCTCTTATTACAAAAACTTCAGGGGTTGGGTTTTTCCGCTGGTGTACTCAGCTGGTTCTACGCTTACCTGCGCGGCCGTGCACAAGCGGTTCGTGGGGGTGGCGGTGAGCTGTCTGAGTGGCTCCACACGCAGTCGGGTGTTTTTCAGGGCAGCGTTCTGGGCCCTCTTCTTTTCTCCATCTTTATCAAAGACCTGCCGCAGTGTTATCGAAATTGTTTGTACTTGCTTTACGCTGATGACCTGGTAGTTTACCTGAGATGCCGCCCAGACGACCTGGTCGAGCACTGCCGTTTCCTTAATGAGGACATTGACCGGGTGGTAAACTGGTCCGTAGTCAATAAGCTGCAACTCAACGAGCGGAAGATAGGGAGATGTCACGGATCGGGTTCCCGTTTCACGTGGTGAAAGTTTAAGACCTCCGAATTAACGTGGTTTTCGATTTTTGATCTAATACGCCTTGGTTGCTGAGATATCGCGATTTGAAATTTAGAGATTTTCGGGCGGACTCGCGCGTCTACTGCCGTTGAGCGTGCACACTGGAACCAAGAGCTGGCGTGGCTGGGGCGGTAAGACGACGGACTAGAACGCTGAAGGTTCGCGGTTCGCGTCCCCGCACATTTTTTTTTTTTCAATTTATTTTCCATATATCTTTTCAATCTCTCATAAGACTTTGCATGCGCAGGTAAATAAGACAAATCGAAAATATGTATTACCAGTTCTATTTTCAAATATTATACACTGCATGAACGTCAATATGCTATAATCTATATATATATATATATATATATATATATATATGTAATAATATGATAGAATGGTTATTGTAATATATTGCATACCCCGACCCACCTGTAGAATTTCCCGTAACACATGAATACCTGGGATATTGCATGCCCTGACCCACCTGCAGGATTTTCTATAACACATAAATACCCGGAATATGTACTCTGATTTTTCTATGAAACAAAAAGGACCTATAAACACTACTGGCTTGCGCATGCAAAGTCTTATGAGAGATTGAAAAGATATATGGAAAATAAATTGAAAAAAAAAAAATGTGCGGGGACGCGAACCGCGAACCTTCAGCGTTCTAGTCCGTCGTCTTACCGCCCCAGCCACGCCAGCTCTTGGTTCCAGTGTGCACGCTCAACGGAGTAGACGCGCGAGCCCCACTCCGCCCGAAAATCTCTAAATTTCAAATCGCGATATCTCAGCAACCAAGGCGTATTAGATCAAAAATCAAAAACCACGTTAATTCGGAGGTCTTAAACTTTCACCACGTGAAACGGGAACCCGATCCGTGACATCGAAGGTCCCTACTCTCCTTGTAAGGCAATGGTCTTCGGCAGCTCGCGGTATGTGAATGAACTTAACGCCACAGGTCTTCCGCGGATTTTTATGGGTGCCCAGGCAATCGAAGTGGTGCCTTCTTTCAAGTACCTTGGCGTTGTCCTCGATAGTACCCTGTCGTGGTCACAACATGTCTTACGTGTGACAAAGCAGGCGGCCGCGGTACTATACAAGGTGTATCAGAATTAACTAGACAAAATGATAGGGGTAATAGAGGGGGTCGAGCTGAGTAAATTAACCCCAAGAACATGTGGTCTGCGGAGTTGCGTTCGCGAGATACGGCTGTCTGGGGGTAACCAGTATCAGGTTACCTCTCGCCCTGATGAAGTAAACTGCAATGTTTACGAAACGTCGGCAACAAACCGTTCATCAACGCGGCTCCAACCCGGAAGCCAAGACTCATCCAGGATGTCTTTTTTACAAAGCTGCGACTTTGTGCGAACCTAGCGTCGCGATGCGATGCCACCCGTACAGATTCGCTTCAGGTTCCCTCCGCCCGCACCGTCTCTTACCAGAAGTCACAGGCATCCAACTTTGGAACTTGCTACCTCCAGAAGCTACCCTTGCGTCGACGCTACCTGAGTTTCGCACGCGGTGCTATCGTTTTCTGCTTTCGGCGGAGGAGAGTGAAGCGAATCCCAACGGGCCCTAGACTTAGAGGATGGGATATTTGTAGGGTTGGCGGGACGGGCGGCTCACCAGTCGAGCTCTTATGCGGGTTATGCACGTTGAATGCTATTATACATTGTATTTAAATTCCTAGATCCAGCCGCCTGTGGATAATTGGTTTAGCGACTTTTCTTTCTTTATATATATATGGGGTAGTCCAAATGAAAGTGAACAGAGTTTGACCCCGACCCTCACCGAATTGGTCGCCGATTTTTTTCCGTATTCTACTCCATAAAAGGTACGCTTTCCGATTTTTCTTAGATTTTTTAGACCCATGGCTCGGTCGCGGCGATTTTTTCAAGTTTTTCCATCAATCTAACGCAACTCTGAAGTCTTACATTTTATCGCAAATTCACATAGGAAAAAAAGTTTAGTTCTCTTTTGATCTTCACAAAAATATTTTTTCACGAATTTTCAGTGCATGCTAAATCGTCGATTTCGACGAAAAACGCACAAAAATTGAGTTATCTCGGAAAACCCGTTTTAAAAAATTTTTTAATTTTTTGTCAATTTTCTTTGGTCAAAAACACACAACTTTTGTATGAAACATATTTTGGGCACGGCCTTCATTCGGGAGCTACGCCTTGTTTTATGTGATAATATCAGTAAAGTACGTAAATCAATTTTTGTTCAATATTTCGTATAAATCACTCGAGGTCAAACCGTGAGTTTTGAATGTGGTCAAAAATTTTCTTGAACATAAAATAGAACATTGAAAATCATAATTGAAATAGTACATTGTGTATCAAGGGTACAAAGTACTATTTTTCGAGTATACTGCAATCACACTCGCCAAAATAGAGTTGCGCCCGTGATGCACACGATTTTTTTCTCAACACCTGGTCTGCAGAAATGCCTCTTTTCAGACCGAGTGCGCGGGCGCAAAACAGCATTTTGCGCCCGAGGGCCGAAAAGATCTGTTTTGCGCCCGCTCAAGAGGTATGAAAAGTGGCATTTTGCGACCGGTGTAAGAAAAGAAAGTGAAGTACACATGCAAATCCAACTGTCACGGGTTTCATCTACGTGCCAAAGCTGAAATTCTATCGGATAAAAAGATTTAAATTGATTCCCTACCGTAAAGTCGACACTAACCACGATTAGTGAACGTCATAAGTAATCACTGTAAGACCACTGATCTTGGGCTAATCAGAAAACGAATGAAACAAATTATTATAGAGATTTCAGGATACTAAAGTGTTTTGACTCTTGGAACATTGAGTTTGTTAACACTCAATCGTGTGTCGAAGTTGATGACGAATAAAGTGATTTTGAATTTAGGTATGGAACACACAATTTGGGGTCGAATCCGCCTAAAGTAATTTATACGGAAAATTGAAAATAGTATATTGTGCAACTCGTGCGGGAAGTTGGCGATTCTCGATGAGTGAGAGTATGGCGCACGAGTCGCAGGCGAGTTGTCACGAGTCGTAGACGAGTGTCGACATGCTCGCACGATTCGGGGATCGACAACCCGCACGCGTTGCATACTATGCTTTTTGTAACCCCTTGCAATGGGTAGTTCGATTCCGTCGCCGCGGCACTCGGCACTCTAACCTGAGCGTGGCGTAGAGCAGCACACGCGATCGTAGTTACCAAGTGTCCCGTCTGATGGCGCTAGCTAACAGAGTCTCGCTGAGACTAGCGTGAAATAATGAATATTATTGAAATAATAATATTATTATTTCTATATATATATAATTATTGATATAATAATATTATTGAAATAATATTCATTATTTCACGCTAAAACATATTATTTCACGCTAAAACCGTCGTCTGCTATATTATTTCACGCTCTCCGCCCAGCGCAGTAATCGACCGCTTCGCGCACTTTCCGCGGTGCGCGAAATCGAACTTCCCATGCAAGTGTTGCAAAAAAAAATTTATTCACGTACTTTACTGATATTATCACATAAAACAAGGCGTAGCTCCCGAACGAAGGCTGTGCCCAAAATATGTTTTATACAAAAGTGGTGTGTTTTTGACCAAAAAAAAAATGACAAAAAATTTCTAAATTTTTGAAAACGGGTTTTCCGAGATAACTCAATTTTTGTGCTTTTTTCATCGAAATCAACGATTTAGTTTGCTCTGAAAATTCGTGAAAAAATATTTTTGTAAAGATCAAAAGAAAACTAAACTTTTTCTCCTTTATGACTTTGCGATAAAATGTAAGATTCCAGAGTTACATTAGGTTAATGCAAAAACTCTGAAAAATCGTCGTGACCGAACGATGAGTCTAAAAAATCTAAGAAAAATCGGCAAGTGTACCTGTTGTAGAGTAGAATACGGAAAAAAATTGGCGACCAATTCGGTGAGGGTCGGGGTCAAACTCTGTTCACGTTCATTTGGACTACCCCATATATATATTTTTTTTTTATTTTTTATTGTATGTTAGCTCTGTCACTACTGAGTGTGCTGATGTGTGGGTTATGATTATGGTTATGATCATGTTTATGATTTTGAATGATTTATTTTATTTCATTTTATTTTATTTCATGTTATTGCTGCTAATTCTCTTACTTTCATTTTCCTCTATTATTTTTGTTTCTACTTTACTTACTGTATGTTTAATTCTTCGAATTATTTGTTTATACACTTTGCATGTATCATTCGCTTGCCTGTGGTCCTCAGGGAGTCTTACTCCAGGATCAAATAAATTGTTGCTCTACTCTACTCTACTCTAACAATAAACAAATAACAACAATTTTGCTGACAAATATCCTGAGAGCTAATGGACGGATTTTGCTCAAATTTGTACACCACACGTAGATGGTCCAGAGACGAAGAACCTATACGAATCTCAAATAGAACCACCTACTCGTTTCTAAGACACGACCAAAATTATTGTTATTGTTCAGCGATCCCGACCTAAGTGAACGCAAGTTGAGACGGACGTATAAACTGAATACATTCCAAATTTGAAGTTGACACGACTAACCGTTCTATAGATATCGCGATATTTCGCCAATTGTTTGAATATGTAATATTAAATTTGAATACAATTAATAACTCATGTTGACGTGAAAAAAATTCTCCCGAAATCAATAGGGTTCGGGATTTTGGTCCCCTGAATACGTGTTCCGAATTTGGAGTCAATATGTTCAATGGTTCGACTGATATCTTGGGTCAAGTCTGCGACGGGAAGAAGAAGACAAAGAAGAAGAAGATTGTGGTTTTGCATCAATTTTAATCAACTTTACTGGTGAATATCTCAGGAATCAATCAACGGATTTCGATAAAATTTGGGCAACGAACTTGGGTATATTACAGATACTCCATCCCTGCAAATTTCATAGAAAAATATTCACTGGTTCAAGAGATATGACACCGTGTCCACAGACAATAGCTTGTCCCAGTAAATGATTCTTGGCTTCGCTCGCCGCTCTATCCTTATTATATAATTTTTTCTTTTTATATTTGGCAGCGATTCGCTGCCGCGAATCTTGACAGCAAAACCTCATTTATACGATTCGCACTTGTCCGCTGCTCTCGTTTATACGTATCACATGAAGTAAGAGGGAAGGAAACCGAACTCTGCCGAGACGAGATCCCAAAAGTGGAAAGTGATTTCGGGGCGGAATGCGTGAAGTCTGCTGAGTTAACGGACTTCACGTATTTCGCCCCGAAATCACTTTACATTTTCGGGATCACAGTTCGGTCTCCTTCCCTCTTACTTCATGACGTATCATTTGTTTGGTCTGGATAGTCAATTTGCAGTGCTAAGGTACTTCACTTCAACTTAATTCACAGTCATACGTTTTTTTTTCGTTTTCCTTGAAAAACGTATCAAGACGGTTTCACTGTACTTAGAATGATAAACGCCGTAGAGGTTTTCATTTTGGTCGTTTGCTCTTGCTCTGGCAAACCCGCTTGTTCTACGCTGATTTTTGTTCATTAGGATAAATCGTTTCTGCAGATCTTCTCCTGAAATATCTTACGAATCATTGAAATTGGTTGAAATGCTGTCACGGTTTACTTAATTTTCAATTTTTTAGTACCACAAAGTTTGTAAAATTGTAGGTATTTTGTGAGTTTTTTCCCCAGAGGCACATGGCTTGAGAATATTTCAAGCCCGGAAACGACTGTGCGTGGCCAGCACTTGACTTTCAACCCTAGGCAGAGTGCACCGCGACGGCGCACGTAGAAAAATTGTGGCATAGAAAGAGTCGTGCATAACAATTTGTGTAGAAAATTCCTAATGTAGATCTGATTCGTGTAGAAAATAACCTCTCCCGCCTGTGTAGCCTGTGTGGAGTATCCTTGTTCAGAACTTGACTCTGCACATTACGGATAACAAACTCTGCGCCTGTGCAATGCGTATTAAGTGGTCATATTACAGCACAGGTTTTTTTATTTTGCTAACTTTAAAAAAAAAAACTTTACTACCTAATCCTGGATTATAATTGCTAAGTTATGATTTTAGTGTTTTGTTAGCCAAATAAGTTTTCAATGAAAAAAAAAAAATAAAATACTTTTGCTGGGTGACGTCAGAACTTAGTGTTCGAGCAGTTTTTGTACCAGCCAGTATAAGAAGAGGGTACTGAAGCTTTCAAACGGGGACTGGCTCTGCGCTATGAATGAAAAACAAATGGAAAAAGTCGTCCTGTCTTATTACGAACTTGGGTATTATTTGTATAGGTAGTGTAGGTATATACTACTGAGGTTTCTTCGTATTTTTCCGTGGATAATTGTGAATGTGCGAATTTTCTCAAGAAACTCAATGAATGTTTATGACTACATGAAATCTAATTTTATCCACAGAAAAAAAAAAAAAAAAAAATTTCACGAAAACATGATCTATGATTTTCAGATATTTTTTGTATGGTAGTACTTGATACGTACACCCAGGGATAGTGAGTCTGGCGGACCTAGAGTTATGCAACCGAACATATATGGACTTTTGTTGGTGGAATAGGTAGTAGCGTAGTTCTGCAGTTTGGCGGGTTGGGCTAGGAGAGCTCGGCACGTGAACAGCTGTCAGTTACTCCAACCTCAAAAGCCAAACAAAGTTACTGTTATAATAATTTGAACTATCGGAAATATTCTGAATCTTGGAAACATTTAGCCTAATTTTATAATCACCAAGTTTGATTGTGGAAACATTCAACCCAATTATATAATAACCAGATTTATTTAATGAACTAAGCAGCGTTAAATTGAATTAAGTTTCTTCATTTACATATAATAAATAGTAAAATATTTATCAACTCCTTCATAAGTGTGTCGCTACGATTGTTTTCATTCGTACACAAGTGAAGAGTTATAATAAATATTTCATGTCGAAGTGCTGTTAGTATGTTGATTTTATTCGGCGTACGATTGTTCTTTAATCGCATACAAACTGATGTTCTTTTGTAGACATCACGCTTCATCTTAGATCACAGTGTATAAGTTTAAGATTATTATTTATTTCTATTATAATTTGTTACGCAGGCTTGTTATCTTTTTCGTCGGTTGAGATTGGTAAGTGAGCCTATGATTATATTAGTTTATTCAATAAATCTGGTTATTATATGATTGGGTTGAATGTTTCCACAATTAAACTTGGTGATTATAAAGTTAGGCTCAATGTTTCCAAGATTCAGAACATTTCCGATGCTTCAAATTATTATAACAGTAACTTTGTTTGGCTTTTGAGGTTGGGGTGAATGACAGCTGTTCACGTGCCGAGCTCTCCTAGCCCAACCCGCCAAACTGCAGAACTACGCTACTACCGATTCCACTAACAAAAGTCCGTGTATGTTCGGGTGCATAACTCTAGGTCTGCCAGAATCACTGTCCCTGGGTGTACCGCGTGCGTAAGATACTGTCGTATAGATATAAGCGCAATGTAAAATTGGCGATGAATCAGCCACGTTCGGACCAGCTTTGCGTGGTGTCTTTTCCATAAAATACTTTACTTGAAGGACAAAATTTGAGCTCCTTAGCTCAATGGAAATGGAAAAGGATGCCTGTGAGCCCGTACTATTCCCCGTTTAATCAACACGGATTTCTTCACCGGAAAAATTAATTTCGATTTTGTCAACTTGTCGTACGCAGGAATAACGAGGGATATGAATCATTACGCTATTTTCTAGTATCATAGTTCGTAACATAGTGCGTACTTACGTACGTGCAGGTTTCATCAAACATCTAGAATGATATTTCACAAAGTGGCTGCCGCCGACAGATCTTGATACTCACAAATCCAGGTTTATCTACAGTCATTTTCTTACTATAATTTCGTTCAATTTCAACCGAATTTGATCAATCGGAATCAAAATCCGTTCTTACGTCGGTGTAATAACTATCTAATGCCTGAAA
Source organism: Euura lappo (assembly GCA_018257835.1). Taxonomy (NCBI): domain Eukaryota; kingdom Metazoa; phylum Arthropoda; class Insecta; order Hymenoptera; family Tenthredinidae; genus Euura; species Euura lappo. The sequence goes on along the minus strand of JAEUYN010000337.1, from coordinate 26,405 downwards.
CAAAATTCAGGAATAATGATTGGACACGTCACTCCTACTCACAATAAACCCAGCCAACAAAAATGTATCTTGTTTTGGTAGACTCTATCGTTCGCTATCTTTTACATTCACATATTTGAATTTATCAGACGAGGCGAACCAAATTAATTAATTATTGGTACCCACCAAGGAGAGATTCTTCCTCTATTTGAGCGTGCAAACCTTGGTGGGACCGAAGAAAACCTATAGAAAAATCAAATTTTTATTTTTAATTCTTCGAGTAAAAATTCCCTTGGCCGGGTTTGAACCGGGACCTCCGCATTTGTACTGCGACGCTTTGTCCAATCAGACCACCGAGGGGCTGAAGGAATCTTTACTCGAAACTTGTATTATGGTATACTATAGACACGTCATTGTCCCAGTGTCAGGTGTTTGTTTTGGTAGACTCTATCGGTCGCTATCTGTTACATTCACATATTTGAATTTATCGGACGAGGCGAACCAAATAATTAATTATTGGTACCCACCACGGAGGGATTCTTCCTCTATTTGAGCGTGCAAACTTTGATGGGACCGAAAAAAACCTACAGAAAAATAAAATTTTCATTTTAAATCTTCGCGTAAAAACTCCCTGGGCCCGGGTTTGAAACGGGACCTTCGCATCTGTACTGCGACGCCCTGTCCAATTAGACCACCGAGCGGCTGAAGGAATCTTTACTGGAAACTTGTATTATTGTATACTTGACACGTCATTGTCCCAGTGTCAGGTGTTTGTTTTGGTAGACTCTGTCGTTCGCTATCTTTTACATTCACATATTTGAATTTATCGGACGTGGCGAACCAAATTAACTAATTGGACAAGGCGTCGCAGTACAAATGCGGAGGTCCCGGTTCAAGCCCGGGCCGAAGGAATTTTTACTCGAAGAATTAAAAATAAAAATCTGATTTTTCTATAGGTTTTTTTCGGTCCCACCAAGGTTTGCACGCTCAAATAGAGGAAGAATTTCTCCTTGGTGGGTACCAATAATTAATTAATTTGGTTCGCCTCGTCCGATAAATTCAAATATGTGAATGTAAAAATGTATCTGCAATGAAAGTCGTAATGCAGAGATATCGTCACCTACAAAAGGGTTGGCATCACATACAGCTCAGTATATGCTTAAATGGAAATTTTGAATAGGAAAAAGAAGAAATGAATTTCACAAGAAAGTAATGAGAACATGAAAACAATTATAAGATTAAACACAGACTAGAAAACTTCAAGATGTTTTTCTTTTTTCTCAATTAGAAAGAACAATTTGAGCAGAAGTAGAATGAAAAATATGACTGGAGAGAATTGCGGATAAGTTGAGAAGTCTTTACGTGGGCCTTCATGTTTTTTTTATATTGCTAGAAATGGGGTCAAATCGAACGGGAAAACGAGATTTTTTCCCATACCTCTTTTTATCTATTTACCCTTTTACGCAGTCAAAGAACACGTTGAAAGGATCGACTGTGAATTTTCGCCGATTTTTCTAACCAAGTATTTCCGCACTACAGCTGGTCAAACAATCAGCTTCTAACGTTTGTTCGATTTTTCAAGTTAACATAGCGTGGAATCCAAATGACATACGAAAAAAGTTCTCATACAAAAGTTTCGCGTCTTTTCTGGAAACTTCCGAAAACAATTTTTTGCGATTATTCGTAATAAACTGTAGTTTTTATGAAAAATCTTGGAAAATGGCCCGTCACAAGAATTTTGAAGAATCGATCATGGGGTATTTGGGAATTTTTTTAGAATTTTCGTAACGTTGAAATATGGCGTTTTGTTCGTTCAAAATGTTTAAAGTGCTAAAAAGAAGAGAAAAAAAATCGGCCCATCATCGGACAGGTGTCAAAATGATCGAGATAAAAAATGAAATTTTTGAGAATTTTTTGAGATTTAAAAAAAAAATGCGTTTTTGAGATAGGTTTGAATGATCATAAAAAAATAAGGGTTGGCGGGAAAAATCTGCAAAAATTCAGAAGAGCTTTTTTGTGTTCGGAGAATAGTATAAAAAATTATGAAGCGAATCAAAAATGGCGAGGGAAAATCATTGGTCGAGTTGACATGGAATGCCCCACCTACAAAATTATAGTCAAGAGACGATTTGAGTCACTCAAGGTAGATAAACCTGTAATATGTATATATCACTATTTGCCAGCCACAGTTACTCCGTGAAGTAAAATATCAAGTGGCTTACGAAATGTGTACATGCAATCAAAAGACGGTGTGAGAGATTGTTCATGCGCACGATAGGATTGTAAAATAGAAATAATTTTGTCCTGTGAAGAATTTAGTATTCAATAAGTTGAAAAACAAAACGGGCTTATACCCTTCCCCATTGAGCTAAATAGTTCAAATTTCGTCCAGATTTTCAGTTTAATCATTTCGAAGTTATTTAAGCTGTGTTTGATTTTATCCGACTCCCAAATGAAGGCTACCCTACTATTCATTCTCCAGATATTCTATCGAAAAGAACATATTTTTTCCAGAGTCTGGGCTTTTGAAACAGTGGAACCTGCCACGAATATATATCGCATTGATTTTGCAGTTTACCATTATCGCCACTGTAACAGCAAAATCTCGACCAAAGGTTGAGATGTCGAATCTATCCATAGCTATTGGTTGAGCAGGGTGTTGGTCACCTCAGAGATGGACAACAGAGGACTCCCGGTGTCCGGCTTTGAATTTGCTGACCCATTATGGGCCCCACCGCGTTGTGGTGCTGCACCGGATGGTACGACAGCACGCTGCTGCTGTTGCTGTTGCTGTTGCTGTTGCTGGTTGTGATGTTGCTGGTGGTGCTGGTGGTGGTGCTGGTGGTGTTGGTGTTGGTGCTGGTGCTGCTGTTGACTGCTTCCATCGCTTGCAGACCCGTCCCCATTACCCCGGCTATTTCTCCCGCCGACAACGCCCCCGGTGACGAGCTGCAACCAAAACCGGATCCTTTCGTGAGTTTTATATTCCACACTGCTGATACACTCGTTCAGTTTTATGTCTATGACTCACGCGCTATCTCGTTGAAAGGTTCTCAATTTTTTCAGCCCTGATAAAGAAAGTAGGTCCCTTTTTTGAGGAAAATTCAAGGGAGGGAAGTTTGATTTCGTAACGATCACCAGCTGAATCCACCCACACCCATTAACTGACCAAAGTCCGCCAACTGAACATGCACGAACGGAGACAACGGGATACGAAGCGAGATACAAGGAAGAGAGAATTATCGAGGCAGAAGGTGACGAACGTAACTAGAGGGAAGACATATAACCACATACGGCGTGCTGTCGCCAATATTGAAGAATCTATTACTATCATCGACGATATTCCGGTAGAGTTGTCAATCTACGGATACCCATAAAAGTACGGACTCTCCGTTCTGCGTCAGAGCTTTTGAAACACCTAAGAATGAGTCAAGATTCCTCGTCTTTCACCAGTCGCCGTCCTCCCAAATCGTTTCTATACTACTGAACAATTTGAACACTTCATCGTCACCTATATAATCTGGAATCCGCTCGTGCAATAAAAGTTATTCTTCTTCTCGATCCACAAATTTCAACTGAGATCATTTCATCACTCTAATAGTACAACGTGACGGTTCTTTCGTCTGAATAACCTGGTGACATAACTGTTGAATCGGTACAATTTTAATGTCTGGTATGAATGCGTGTGTAAATGAGGATAGCTTCTAATTTTAGGGTTACTGTTTTGACTTCCACTGTTATTTGCTCCGTTGATTCAAGTATTCAATTGGCCTTTCACATCGTTTTATGTTTCATTCTTACCATAAAAATATTGTACAATCATTAATCAATATTTTCTGGCTCTCTGTGTCGACACGTCTATACATTTAGCCTATGTTTTATTATTCTCTCCAAGACTTCACATCCTGACGTTTTCATCGTCCTGTTCAATTGATATAATGATATGGTAATGTATGAAATTCTATAAATATCACAATCTTGCGTGCTGAACAAAATCTAATGGAAAAAAATGTGCGATTCAAACGATTTATTGCTTGTGACAATTGATGTTGTCAAGTTTCGATCTTATTTTCATTTGTCAACTGTTTGACTCTTTTGGGAGGATTGAAGCGCAACGATCCTCGAGCAATTTCGTTATCCGTGAATAACAAGTAGATGAGACTCAATCGTTTTTCGATACGGACTGCCGACTTCAAGTGAGATAATATGAGTCTTGATTTTACGGATTTCATATAAGATATTCTGACTTCCTGTCAGTTGTTTCAGTCTTAATTTTTCCGATTTCATGTAAGATATTCCGACTTCGTGTCAGATTTGCTATTTTGCCATAGTTTGTACCCTTTTGCTATAGGATTGTGATAGGTTTCATCCAATTTTGCTATGTTCGTGTCATCTTCATTCATTGCTAACTTCGCGATTCGATCATTTGTGGGATAGGTAGCACCTGATTCATTGCTGAGTTCATGTGTGAAAGGTTACGATTCAATTCTGACAACTTTGTTATTTTAATTGTAATTTTTTAGTCTGAGAAGAGAGTTTCTGGCAGCGTTAGTTTTACAAGTATCGTGAAAGGATGAATTTTTTAATTTGAAACACTCTTGCGCGACCTTAAAAAAGTATTGAGAAGTACTGCTAGTACGCAGTACTCAAGTACAGCTGTACTACAGCACTCGTACAGTTGTACTGATTTCGCGAGTACATGTCAATACTTTGAGTAGAGGCAATACTCGCAGTACAACCAGTACTGTAGTTCTTATAGTACTAGTATTAGGTATGAATGAAATAAAAACTAATGACGGAAATCATCAACCGTGTTGGCGTGGGATGCCTTACATACAATTCTCACACATGATCTATATAGTTCACGATGGAAAAAGAACGTCCAAAAAACATAATTCAATTACACGAAAAAGAAATCAAGATTTCATCTGTACTTTATAGCCAATTAATAGATATATATGGGGTATTCCATGCGAAGCGGGACAGGTTTCGGCCGAGGGTCGGCGAATTTGACGCCCGTCCAGAATCTCGTTCCTTACTACCTTGAAACGATTTTTTCGGAGTTTTAGACACTGATTGGTTTTTGATCACCCGTGAGGCGTGATTCTAGTACTGAGTGCAGGCAATTCTAGTACTCAGTACACGTCGTACTAGTACCTACTCAGTATACAAGGTACTAGTACACGAAGTACTGGTGCTTCGTGTACCAAGTATTGCGAATTGAGTACTTGGTACTCGGATTCTGTGTACTAAGTACTGAAATCACAGTACTTTTTCTTCGTAAGGAAATCGCTGCAAAATATTATGGAATGTGACAGGGATTGACCAATTATATCGATGCAAAGAGCTAAGGATTTTATGTGTGATTCGATGTTTTATATCAGACTCCTCCTTAATGAGCGTTTCCCTATACACGGCAGTGTGGTGACTGATTTCTAAGACAAAATTACAGTGATGATGTTTGAGATGAGGATGATGACGATTTGACGAAAATTACTGTGACGATGATTCTGATTTTGATTGGCTCAGCCGTTTCTTATTCTAGTGGTGCGAAGTTACGTGCTTCTTTTTGAGGCGTTTGAAGTTTGAATTTTTCCTGTGTCTTTTGTTCTGTCAGATTCATAGTGGAAGTGAAAAAGCGAAAGTTAAATGAAGTTTTTAAGGTATGTGAAAGCACGACAGGACAATAGTACATTGTGTATCAAGGGCGGAAAGGAGGCGATTTTGACGAGTGTGAAGGCAGTCGCGCGAGCGAAGCGAGGGCGGCCTTCACACGAGTCAAAATCACCTTCCGCCCGTGGTGCACACGATACTTTTTGTCCCTCCCCTTGAAAACGTGAAAAAAATAGCAGAAAAAATTCTCAGTAGGGAAAATAACGCTTGGGATAGGGGAATACAAATCTGGTGACTGATGGAATAGACCGAGAAAGACCTGCTTCACAGAGGTTATGTAAGTTTCTCAAGACCCAGACTACCTTACCGACATGATATTCACTAGCAGTTCGTTTGTTTATCGGAAGGAGGCGCTACATACGCTTCGACCTAATTCCATTACAGCCCACTCGAAGCGGTAATCACTGATAAAGTGGCTGTAATGCTTTTGTGCTCCCGCTCGCCAAGTACTTGCGCATGCGCAATCGTCACCAGCCTGGAAGCGGTCGAAATAGCGCAAATTCCGCCCGCTTGGCATGCACGAAAAGACGCGTTTCGAATGGGGGTCGGACAATTTTTTTTTTTTTTTTTTTGTAACACATGCACGATTTCTGCGTTTTTTGAACTATTAATCGGGTCTAAAGTGACCTTTTTTCGACCGGCTTGAAACAGCAGGCGTAAAATGAGCACTTGACGCCCGCTTTTGAAAAATCTTTCATTCGTATCATATTTACTATATCCTGTTGAAAAATGCAATCTAATTGTAACATAACTATGTGTTGCCGTGTCAAAAAAGGTCACCTCAGTTCCGCTTATAGGCACAAAAAACGCAGAAATCAATACATGCGTTACAAGAAATATAGTGTGCACCAAGGGCTAAATGGGCTTTTCGACCTCGTGTGGTTGCGTACTCGTTTTTGGTCTGCAGACGCACTCATCTTCGGCTCGTGCTAGCTCGCCTCCGACTCATACTGCAAACTTCAAACTCGGTCTAAAAAAGCACACTTTATGCCCTAGGTGCACAATATACTATTGCACATTGCATCACCAGGTGAGGTTGATTACATAAGATATCTCTTATGAGCATGCTGTAGTCAGTCTTTACCAACCAAGTAACCGCGTCACTTATTTTCACTGATATCAAAGCCTACGCGTAACAGAAGCGAAAAAGAAGATGATAGCGCAATTCGGCATGAAATTCTGAACACCTACATCCCAACATATCTTAGTTTCCCGCAAAAATAACGACATAATCCTTATTCCTACCTAAAATCATAATTGCCGCTGTCAACTGTCGTGCGGCCATTACCACATACAACTAAAAAATAAAATTTATCACTGAAAAACAATGTATATATATTTACTGTGAACCACTGATTTTTCCAGTGGTATTACTTATAACTGAGTAACAGTATATATTCACTGATTTGCAGTGAGTGTCACTGATTTAAATTTAACGAAGTCTTCTATAGTCGTCTGTTTAATACTTAATAGCTAAAAAATAGAAAGTTCGCTTGACAAATGAATCGTTTTTGTCAGCTGTCATAAAATGGGGTCTTCCGTGAGGTGAACATTGAGACCCGCCTCCCTAGACATGAAAAGGAAAGAAAAAAAGCGGAGGTTTCCCGTGTTGGTCAGATTAGGCGTCCAGTGGCACAATAATCTAAAATAATGCATTGAGATCGGGGATGGTGACACTCACTGGGGCGCACATTGTGCTGCGTGCCTTGGCGGCGGTGCAGGGTGATTCTGGTGGTGCTGGTGATGGTGATGGTGGTAAGGATAGTACTGGTAGTGGTGATGGTGGTGCTGCACTCCTTGCCATACCTCTGCGCCAGTTTCCGGATGGCCGTGTCCCGAATGAGGGTGTGGATATCCGGGTGTCCCATAGTGTGCGGCAGTGACCGCATACTGCTGGTGGTGCTGTTGGCTCTGAACTTGTTGCTGCTGCTGCTGTTGTTGTTGTTGTCGTTGCTGTTGCTGCTGTTGCTGTTGTTGTTGCTGTTGTTGTTGTCCTTTGTGATTTCTCGTCGGACTAGAGGAGGAGGTAGCTGTCGTGGTCTGTCCATCAGGTGAAGTCTGTTTCCACTTACAATCGCTATTAACGGAATTCATTTCCGCTAATGATTTCAGTGGATCAATGGGTGCATTTTGGTGATGAGGTGTCGGTGGACTGTAAGCCCCGTTGTTTCTAGGAGGTGATCTGGATGGTGGTGCTCCCCACATGAGTACAGTTTGCCTGGGCGCGTCTCCGCCATATATGACGTCGGGTTTTACGTCCTCCATCTTAGGTGTGAGCACGCCAGTTCCTCTCGTCGCCGGTGAACTTCCTGCAGAGTTACTGGAAGAAGCACCACCCTCGAGTGAGTGGCGACTTCCAGGACCATGTGCCACTGGGACCGTGGCCACGGGGCTCGCTGCATATGGAGAACCAACGCTTTCGGGATGCCTAGCTTCCACATAGCCGTACTTCGTAGAGTCTCCTAGTTGCTGGCAGTACAGTTTGTCGTCCCCTTTTCCTGTGGATGAGCTAGTTAACTGGTGTGGGTCGTACGTGGGTAAAGAAACGTCGAGAAAACCGTTGTAGCTACCGGGCGTTGCATGGTATTCCGGGTAATACGAACCCAGAGGTCGGTATTGGAACAGATTCTCGGTCGCGGTTAGATACCGGTTATCTAGGGCGCCGGCGGGATAGAGTGTTTGGTGATAATTGCTTGTATGACCAATGTACGTAGTCAGAGAGGGATCGGTCGTCGCGGCTACGGCGGTTGGGGCGTAGGGTGTCGGGTACATGTTGTTCAAGTTGCTATACGCCGCTGCTACTGCGGCTGCGGCGCTGGTGTCGGTTGCCAAGTAGTCTACGGACGCGACGCTAGGTGTTGCTGGTGGAGACGCCGAAGACTGGCTCGTCAACTTTGTCCGTTTGCCACGACAGGTTGATAGAAAATCGCGTAACTGCGTTTTGTAGCGGCGGTTAACCCGTTGCGGTGTTGGCTGAGCGGGTAACGTTGGGGTTATCCCGGAGCCCGTCAAACTGTCGCTGTCAGAGAAGTAACTGTTAGTCAGCCCGGCGTCAAGGTAGCTAACCTTGAAGTCCATGGTGCGTTTTCCCAGTAGATCCCGTCCCTCTTCCTCCCTGTAACAAAGGATTATTCGATTTCCAATTAGTATAAAAAGTCACCTGATACGATATATTCGATGATGTAGTAGGCCAATCCGTGTCAAGTAATCAGAGTTTTTTGGGCAAATTTTTCCGATCTTGAGAATATTCAGGGTGCTTTTCAACTAGGGCTGTACGGTTTAACCGGCTTAACCGGCCAAGACGGTTAATCTGGTTAATTAGCCGATGGCTTAACCGGTTAAGCGGCCAAGTCGGCCAAACGATTAACCGGTTAATCGGCCAAAACGGTTAACTCGGTTAATCGGCCAATGGTTTAACCGGTTAATCGGCCAAGACGTTAACGTTTGACCGCGGTTAACGGTCAGGTTGGCCAAAAAATAATTTCATCAAGAGGGTCGGACTTCTCAGACCAGCCCTATGAAGTAATGATGTCATGAAGTTACTGATTTTTTTCACGTACTATTTTCATCAAAGATTAACTTCGTAGAGCCTCAAAATTTTAAGACTACATCTTCGTGTTTTTGAGAATGGGCTTTTCGAAAAAATGAGGATATAAAAAATCCTATGCGTATGATTGTTCGGGCTAGTCTATTGAACATGTAAGAAAATCGACAGCCCTGTATGACGAAAATTTTGGGAGAAGATACGATTTTTAAGTACGAATATGAGTTTCATCTTATTTTCATTTCTTTCGAATTTTCAACTTATTGGAAATAAATCATTCAATCATTTTTTCCATCGAAACTCTCTACCAACGACCTCTAGCGCATGTTCATTTTCCATCAAAACTCATTCAATCGTTTTTTAAAAATCGTATCTTCTCCAAAAATTTTCACCATACAGGGCTGTCGATTTTCCTACATGTTCAATAGACTAACCCGAACAATCATACGCATAGGATTTTTTATATCCTCATTTTTTCGAAAATTGCATTCTCAAAAACCACGAAGATGTAGAGATGTAGTCTCAAAATTTTTAGGCTCCACGAAGTTGATCTTTGATAAAAATAGCACGTGAAAAAAAATCAGTAACTTCATGAGATTATTACTTCATAGGGCTGGTCTGAGAGGTATCCTACCCTCTTAATGAAATTATTTTTTGGCCAACTTAACCGTTGTTCGTGAATTCACAACACATTTACGACACAAAAGTTTTGCAAAATTACAAATTCGGCGTAGCAAAAAGAATTACTAAGCTTTTTTTTTAATTTGCAATTACATTTTTGATTCTACTAAACTTGAATGGGAAATTACAAACCGCGTTTGGAATTTGCTGGTTGTATAGTAAAAGTATTGTAATTGTAAAATTACAGCACAGTATTTTTAATTTGCTAATTATTTTGCTAAATTTACTATACACTTGTGTGAGAAATTTTGAAAATAAGAATGTAGTGTATCGCACGAAATTGCTATACGTCTCTATCAATTTCACTATTCGATTTGTAAATCCCCAAAAGCGAATTCCGAATTTGCGTAGGTGATTTGCAAATTTTGAGTCTGATGTCGAACACAGCGGTGTTTGTCGAGCGAAAAGAATACGTTCATGCGGTCAGGTTAACCATAAACAGTTGAAATGTACTTGGCACTCTCAAATAATCTAAAAAATTAATTGAAAAAGTTTTTCCACCTATTTTTCTCCTTGTACATGATTAATACACATTTACTATAAAATGACTTAACCAGTATAGCAAATTCATCAACTAATTTTTGAATTCTAATTCATGTGTATATGAAATTTGCACATGAAGAATTGAATAATGATGTTCAAATTCATTAAATTTAGTGCAGTAATGTTTAGTAATTTCACTGAATACTACAGTAAATTTGCAACTAATTTCTCCTAAAATTACCTAACAAATGTGTAGTAAATTTACTATATCGTATATGCATAAAACTTCCAATACAATTTTAGTAAATTTACAACAAACATTTTTTATAGTGACGGCACAGTTCGACACAGTTCATCGTTGTGTTTCTGGCACCGTGACGCCGTCACTGCTGCCAACTGTAGTGCAGAAGATTCTGTTTATACATTGGGACTAGTGTATAATTCCGCAAGTGTTCTGTTTTCGGATTGTCAGCAGTACAGACACGGTTGTTGTGAAAATTATTCAACAATATACAGTGGAATAATATTTGGATGGATCATAATTGAGTTGTATTGAAAAACGTAATACATCAATCAGATTACTTCATTCACAATAAGAATTTTTACGTACTTTGCTCGACTGTATGAATAGATAACCTAGCAGATAACGAATGCAATTTGAATGAATTATGACAGATAGCAATATGCAAGTGATTTACGGTATCTGTTGCTATGATTTTCCTGAGTTACTGTGTGATACATTTTTATCAAAGAAAACTCGATTTCCACGTAATGCACGGAGAATATTGTCAAAATACCACTTAACCTCCACTCCCAGTGACAGTTGAGCACGGGAAAAACTACAATCTAGTAAAAACTACATTGGCGCACTCTGGGTACCTGGTGAGAGACTAAACGACCTTCCAACAAGCATCGCATACAGTGTCGAAATGTGTCGACACTGTGTTTGTGCGTGTCGCGTAGATGGAAAGCACCCTCAAACTCTTAATAATGAAGCACTTCGAAAAACATAACTGATGTTTGAAAAAAATGGTCTTCTCTTGTTTTGAGTTGACACGAAATTGCCCCTAAATGCAATGTCCTTCACGGATGTTCCAACTAAAATGACGTTAAACATACGTGTGTAATTTCTATTACTTACATCAGTGGTCGGTGAGTACTGATCACGAAGTCTGGCTTTGAATTCTTGTAAACAAGCCGTGAACTTGTTTGAAGCCATTGCCACCCACCGTCCTTGGTCTGGTACCTGTAGGCTATCATGCCTGATGCTCCAGTCTTCAAAACTACGGAGGTAGATAAGAACATAGAACGTTTTGTTAATTTTTTTTGCACGAATCAATTGTGTTTCGCGGTGAATCCTACAATCTATTATCGTGGTATTTCTTCTGAATGTATCGTGTGCTTACGTTAAGGTCTCAAGACTTTTACCGATGCACTGTAATAATATGTGATAAGAATCGAACATCGCTGAACAAGTAGCTAATACTTTCAGCTGTACATTCCAGCTGTTCAAATAACTATGAGAGTGTAGAGAAGGAATGAACACGGAGAATGTTTTTTCGTATGCTGTCCCACTGATCTAGTAGAATTGGCTCATTGCCGATTTTTTATTGTTAGTCCGGCTAGTACTATAAGTATGGCAACCATTACCACAATTGTGGAAACAATAAGAATACTTGTATGAAGTATACTTAATCATAAGTATAATTTCGCACCGTCATTAAAATAGTGACATACTATTTCTGTAATAAAATATGAAAAAATGTTTTTTTTTTTGGGGGGGGGTTATGCACGCATGTTTTCATATTTTATTACAGAAATAGTATGTCACTATTTTAATGACGGTGCGAAATTTTTACCGGTAGTCTATATTTCACTTCAGGAAAACTCAGTTGAATACGTAGTCGATATTCTTTCATATGTATATATCATAAGATATATGTGTGTGTCATATTTCTTGAATATTTCCCAGCACTAACACTACTGTTCGATTTTCCGAATTTTCGATTATCCGAACTGGGCCCGGTCCCAAGTTGTTCGGTAATCGAGGTTCTACTGTATTGAAATGTCTAAGATTCAATAACACTAGTCCCGGGTGAAAAATCCCTCAGCGGCCTCAGCCCCTCGGTGGTCAAATTGGACAAGGCGCCACAGTACAAATGCGGAGGTCCCGGTTCAAACCCGGGTCGAGGGAATTTTCATTCGATGAAAAATTATACTGCCTATCAGTTTTTTTCTGTCTCTCTGAGGTTTGTATATAACTTGGATTGAGTAAGAAAAAGACTGAGAGACTGAGACTGCAAGAGACTCTCCTCAGAAAGAGACTCATTAAATAATTTGGTTCGTTGAGCCTGATGAATACTGAATGAGAATGGAACAATACTCATAGTACCAGCTCTCAGAAATCCGCAATGAGTCAACCCTACTTAACCAGTATCTTACAATATGTTTTTCTCCGTGTACCTTCTTTTCCAATAACCGCTGGCAGCTTCCACCTCAAATCGCCCAGAATGATCGGAACGAAACATTCAAATGATTAAAACGTAGATTTTAGAAATGTATCTGAATGGATTATTGACGGACTATTGATCGTTCATAGATGGGGTATTTCCAACAGAAAAATGGTCAACTCTTGTGTGTGTGTGTGTGTGTGTGTGTGTGTGTGTGTATGATATGTTCATGGTGTATATCGTCTTACATTTAAATCAATATTTACTGCTTTTACTGCTGCTCACCATACCCATGTATTTCCTTGTATACGTATACTGACGAATTCTCAAATTATCTTTCGATACATATGCTTCACATCAAGAAACAACTTAGTGACACAGAAGAAATAATTTCTAGTAAGCAACGTAAGCTGCTCGGGAATATTAAAAATTCGTAACATTCAAAAATCATAACTCCTTTCAACGAGCCTGGTCACTAATCAAAGTTACGCTAAAAGTTACTACTTTTTGGGGAGTATTCGACAAAAAAATCAGCGATTAGATAAAAAAATATTAAATATCAAGTAAAATAATGCGAAGAAATTCAACCGCGATTTTCGGCAGTCAAATAACTTTGGCACACTGAGAAACTTTTTATGCGAATAGTTGGTAAACTATACCGAAGTTTGACATGTTATCGTCGGAAGTAGTGAAGAGAACGGAAAAAAAGGTAATTATTCGTAGCGCCATATCAAAGTTTGACATTGCCATAGCAGTCCTTGGCAAAATAATACGGACATTTAGTATGGTGAATGTTAAATATTATGATACTGCATGTCAAAATTGACGAAATTTCAAATCGAATAAAGAAAATCAAATTTTGGTCATCAAATCAACATTTCAAAATAAAGTCCACTTCCCCAACGCAGTTTAAGAAAAAAAACTATTTGCTATTGATGTATTCAAAGAAATAACCCGTGAAATCCTTTCTCAGAAGCGGCGGATTGTTCTACGCTCAGTATATATACATTATACAAGTTTCCGAAATTCTCTGACATGTAATTGTATCGTATTGCATTGTATATTTGTATATGTGTATCTTGTAAGTGTATTAAGTTTCAGCCCCGGTTTAATTTATAAGTATATTGTGTAATAGAGTTGTGTGACGCGGGATGATGTATGTACCTCGCGACGATGTCAATTTCTGTGTGTTTGTAAAGTCCTCGACCCTTTCTTCTTTTATTTTTGCGGTGAGTCACAGTTTTTCGTATGGTCCGTACCAGAAACTCATATTCTTCGCGACGTCGTGTGTAAAACGAGTGCAGTATTGACCTGGTGCATTTCAAATATTACTGTGTTCTACATTAATTATTGACATATCTTTTTCAATCATTGAAAGGAAAATATCAATTTTACTCGTTAGTATGCACGATATGAATTTTTTACAAGCAACGCCGGGCTTCTCTACTTCCGTCGGTAACATATCAAACTTTGACATAGTTTTACCAACTATTTGCATGAAAAGTCTCTCAGTCACAACACTGAGTAAAACTTCACGTCAAAAAACCTTGTTCAAGTCTTGTGATAAACTAGCCAACAAACCAAGGGTTTTACAAGCCTTGGGAATAGCTTGATTCACATGCCCGAGTTGCCGGAAATCTGAAATCGGCATTTTTAATTGCGGAACATTATGAATAGCTGCAGCCGCGTATATTACTCATCTAGATTAACAAATATAACGCACTGGTCATAAATCGGTGCAAGTTGTACGAGAATTCAATAGGTAGTTTGGCGTAGTAGGTAGGGCGTGCGACAAATATATATGGCAAGCGAGCGATAGGGTCCTGGATCGAATCCCGAACAAAACATGCGAAGTTTTCCTGAGCTAAAAATGCGTTTTATCGATGGTATATAGTGAATTATGAGTAGTTCGGCGAAAAAAGGCGTAAATTTTTTTTTTCTTTAATTTTGCAATATTTTATGATCTGATTAAAGAATTCTTGTACCAGTGGAAACCCTTTCTTAACCTTTGGTGAAGTCTTTCAGAAGCCTTGAAAAGACCTTTTCTTAACCCTTGGTGAAGTCTTTCAGAAGCCTCGAAAAAACCCTTTCCTAACTCTTGGGAAAACCCTTGGTAGTTTTGTTTCAATTTGCAAGCTTTCGAACAATGGTTTTGCAAGCGTTTCAGCCAATGGTTTTGCAAGCGTATAGCCAATGGTTTTGCAAGCGTTTCGCAATCCTATTTCAAGGTAAAAATTTTTGCACGGGCGTCCCACTCTGAAAACTTAGGTTTCTTACTGGAAAAATCTCAGCTTTCGGAATAAAAATTCAAACGAATAATAAAACATTGAGCACAAGGAGAAATCGCTGTTTTTCGTCAAAAACGTGTTTTTGAGTTGGTTTTAGCAAAGTTAGTGAAAAATAAAAAATTAATTCGAAAAGCTGAGAGTCTTTTACGTAGAAAACGTATTTTTTTTGAATTTTTATTGTGACGTTGGAAGTACGTCAAAATTGCGTTAAAAAATTTTGTCCCAAAAATTGAATATCGTATTCCTCGTGAACGGTAAGTCTTATTTGGCTGAAACTTGGTGAATCTACCAATCTTGGTTCACAGAATGCGAGAAAAAAAATTGAGGCAAATCGATTTTTTCGGGCCCAAACATCGGTTGATAATTGGTGAAATTGCCCATGTATATACACGTTCGCCGAGTGGGATAGAACAAGTGTCCTTCGCCGAGAAATCAAAACAAGGCTATCTCGCGTGTCCCGATGAAACAAGTGTATCTCGCTAGGCGGGAGAACGAAGGTAGTTCGCCGAGCGGGATAGAACAAGTGTCCTTCGCCGAAAAATCAAAACAAGGCTATCTCGCGCATTTCGATTAAACACGGGTAACTCGCGCCCATTTAAGCCCGTGCAGCGAGTTAGCCTTGTTCCAGCCTGACGCACAAGATAGCCTAATTGTTTTGATTTTTCGGCGAAGTACACTTGTTCTATCCAGTCCAGCGAAGTACACTTATTCTATTTCACCCGGCGAACTAAACTTGTTCTATCCCGCCTGGCGAAGTACACTTGTTTTATCCCGCCGGGCGAACTACCCTCGTACGATCCCGCCCGCTGAAATACACTAGTTTCATTAGGACTCGTCGACATGTGTGTATAAATCTACAGATCTTGCGTATAACGCAAGCATCCAAGACATTCGAAACGCCCTCTGTTGTTGATGACTTTTTGCATATAATTAAATCATGCTTTTCAAACCATTTAACATTGAAAATTTTTTCATTTTCGGGGTATTTGGAGGGGATAGGGGGGAAATCACTGCTAAATGTCACGAAAAAGCGTCACGGTCGGATGTCAGTTACAGTCGTCATCACATGAGTGGTGGGGGTTGAGTACCACTGACTTTAGTAGGGGTCGAGTACTATCGCACGGTCGAGTGAGCACAGGTATTGATGTTGTGTGATCGTTATTTTTTCGCGGGAAAAGTTAGGACATCATGTGTCAGTCGAGAAACGACCGTTGGTTCGATTGTATCGTTTGTTTTGGTTCAAAAATGGATGCTAATGCACTGTCGATGCTCAATTCACAACCAAAATCAATAGCTCAGAGATGTTAATTAAACCGTAAACGTAAGCATGATAACGCAATCAATCTACGCCCGCGGAATGAAGCTAAAACTGATACTGACAAGGAGAGTAGGGACCTTCGATGTCACGGATCGGGTTCCCGTTTCACGTGGTGAAAGTTTAAGACCTCCGAATTAACGTGGTTTTTGATTTTTGATCTAATACGCCTTGGTTGCTGAGATATCGCGATTTGAAATTTAGAGATTTTCGGGCGGAGTGGGGCTCGCGCGTCTACTCCGTTGAGCGTGCACACTGGAACCAAGAGCTGGCGTGGCTGGGGCGGTAAGACGACGGACTAGAACGCTGAAGGTTCGCGGTTCGCGTCCCCGCACATTTTTTTTTTTTCAATTTATTTTCCATATATCTTTTCAATCTCTCATAAGACTTTGCATGCGCAGGTAAATAAGACAAATCGAAAATATGTATTACCAGTTCTATTTTCAAATATTATACACTGCATGAACGTCAATATGCTATAATCTATATATATATATATATATATATATATATATATATATATATATACTCATTATATATATATATATATATAAATGAAACTATCGAGTATATTGATGACGCACCCTATTTGGGCACCTAGGCACGATATTTTTTTTGCAAATTGAAAATTTTTTCCTGTTGTGCGCGGCCTCGTGCGCTTCGCGCACTCCCCGGGGTTACTAAAAACTCTCCACCTAGCCAAAACTATGCAGCTACAAGTCTGCAACTGTACACTTGGCTGCCACAAAATTTGACATTTCGTAAATTTCAGGTTCGGGTCAATGAA
The DNA here is from genome assembly GCA_018257835.1 of Euura lappo. Lineage (NCBI taxonomy): Eukaryota > Metazoa > Arthropoda > Insecta > Hymenoptera > Tenthredinidae > Euura > Euura lappo. The sequence goes on along the minus strand of JAEUYN010000337.1, from coordinate 9,205 downwards.
CCCGAGTCACCAAAATGACCGATTAATTCAATTTCACATTGATGACAGTCATCGTAATGACCAGGTGTCATCAAAGTGTGCGATTCATACTCTAATAACATGGCGGTCCGTCATCAAAATAACCGATTTATATATATATTAATATATGTGTATCAGGAGTATACTTTGAGGACTTTCCAGTATATTGGATGACTACTTCGGGGACATTCGGCTGTTTCGAGGACTGTCCCCAAAATTAGTTACATGAATCGTATACTTCGAGGACTGTCTTCAAAAAATACGCCGTATGTGATTTGAATACTTTGAGGACTCCGTAGACACATAAATATTTTGAGGACTGTCCTCAAAAATACACGACCCACTGAAGGTTCGGTCAATTTGAGGACAACACTTGAAGGTATACTTTGAGGACCATCCTCAAAATGAGTGTTTATCGCAAAAGAGCGGCGTTTCATCTGAATACCGGCTTTTCATGACAGGCTTTATGGGAATGCTGAATAGTAGAAATCGGAAATCAACTATTTTGAAGTATTCTTCATACCGAATTTTTGTCATTAAAGGATACTGATCCTCGGCAATCGAGTCGTTGGAGTGAAGTAAGTCATTTGAATCCTCGAAGTATATTTGACTCAGACGCCGTGTCCCCGAAGTAGACCATACCTTGGCAGCAAAGCCCTTGAAGTATACCATACCTCGGAAACCGAGTCCCCGGAGTATCCTATAACTCGGCAGCTAAGTCTTTGAAGTATACTGTGCTTCGGGAACCGAGACCCCAAAGTATCCTATACCTCGGAAGCCGAGTCCCCGAAGTATACCATACCTCGGAAACCGAGTCCCCGAAGTATACCATACCTCGGAAACCGAGTCCCCGAAGTATACCATACCTCGGAAACCGAGTCCCCGGAGTATCCTATAACTCGGCAGCTAAGTCTTTGAAGTATACTGTGTTTCGGGAACCGAGACCCCAAAGTATCCTATACCTCGGAAGCCGAGTCCCCGAAGTATACCATACCTCGGAAACCGAGTAAATGCGAAAATAGTAATTCAAAATTAATGCATTATTCATTACTCAAATTCACATTGATGATCAATAGATTGTGAAACCATTGGTCATTAATTGAGTAATACATAATGGATTTGGATCGCATGACACATTACCAAAGTAATGAGAGCTTGGATTACAGTAATAAATCGCAATCATTTTTTTTTTCATCATCTTACGTAACAAAATAATGTATTAAACATTATCACTCAGTAAAAACTCGACAGAAAATTGGTACTCACAATCAGTATCCATTCCATGTCATATGGAACGAAAAAAAATGCTTTGTTGCAGCTATAATTACTAAAGTGATGCGTAATGGGGAAAAATTACAGCAATTATCGAAAATTTAATGGACAATGCAGCCAATGCCCATTAATAATCACCAAAATAATGCGCAATAGGGAAAAATTGCATTACTCATTAAAAATGTAATAAACAATGGAGCGAACATCCATTATTAATTACCCAAATAATGCATATTGAAAAAAAAATCCATCACTCATTAAAAATATAAAGAGTAATGAATTGGATAATGCATTAGTAAAATAATGCATTTTTCACAACTCTGCTCAAGTATAGTTTAACTATCAGACTTTCCGTATTTTCCGATCAGATCCTGGAGTACTGAACGTTGCAACCCACGTGCCATCCAAAGTTACTTCGAGGACTCAGTTCCCGGAGTATAGTATACTTCGAGGACCAGGAGTTTGAAGTTTAGTATACTCCGAGGACCGGGACCTTGAAGTATAGTATACTTCGGAGACATGGAATTGGAGTGAAGAATATTTTTGGAGGATACGCTTTCAAAAATCGTGTATTTTAAATACATATCCGCGAATTTCATTCTGTCCCGTTCAAGTACTATCTTAATCATCATTTTCTATTCCACTCATTCATTCCAACTCATATGCCTCATATTTAGTGGAAATCCGTAATGGTGAATTCATGTAAGAAAAAAGAAGCTTGATGATCGTCATGCGTCGTGTGAATTCACTATTGCACATGTTTGCCGAGCAGAAGCCATCCACTAAAGTCAAGGTGTAAATAAGAGTATCATCAAGTGATACTTGATCAGAACAGAATGACTTCCTAGAATGTATTGTTTAAGTATACTGTCTCAGAAATGGTGTCCTCGAAGTATACTCCACTCCGAAACCGTGCCCTCAAAGTATAGTTTACTCCGAAAATTAAGTCCTCGAAGTATACTTTACCCTCACAACTGGGTCCTCAAAATGAAATATACCTCGAGAACCGTGACCCCGAAGTATACTCCGTGTAGCAGGGGAGTGAAGTGGTTCCGTACTTCAGGTTTAGACGTCAAAGTATGAAATACTTGAGAAACTTGGTGGATGACCGATAATTGTGTGTATGATGGAAAACCAATGAATTTGATGGAAAATCAAAACTCTGACTCTCATTTTATTGAGTGACTCATTTTTCCAGCGAATATGTATATTAGGTATGCTACAAGGGAGGAAAGAGTGCGATTTTCGCCGAGTGCGAGGTTTGCTGCCCGAGGCACGAGCGAAGCGAGTGCAGCGAGGGCAGCACGAACACGAGGTGAAAATTGCGCTCCTCCCGTGTGGCATATGCTATTTTTCACCCGACTTCGATAAAATGACCTAATTCCGTCGCTGTAACGCGAATGGAAAGTAGGTAGTCAATTTTTGACCAGAAGGAAGAGATAGTATATTACGTACCTAGGCCAGTAAAGTAAGAAAAGTCTCAGATCACATGTAATTGTTGGCCGAGGCGAAGCCGAGGCTGACAAACATGTGATCTGAGGCTTTCTTATTTACTGGCCAAGGTGTGTATACTATTTTTCTGCTCGACGCAGCCGGAAAACGGCAACTTCGTTTAGCGCAGCGGCCAGAAAGTTGCCACTTTCCGGCCGGAGGGCAGAAAAGTGATTAACCGGGCAGGAAAGTAGACTGCCGGGCAAAAAAGTCGACTTTTTTGCCCGGAAATTTACTTTTTGGCCCGCTTATTCACTTTTCCTTCCATCTGTTCGAAAATTGATAACTACTTTCCGCCCGCGTTGCAGCGATGGAATATGGTCATTTTATCGAAGACGGGCAAAAAGAAGTACATGCCACACGGGAGGAACGCGATTTTCCTCCCTTGTAGCATAATATACTATTTCAATCGTTGGTAGTTATTAAACCCGGGTATCATGCGCCTCTGATATGTCGACACTGTTTTCAGAAAATCCAGAGCTCCATGTTGGTCACGAACCTATCATTTCGAATTTCAACCAAATGCATGAGTTGAAATCAGGGCCAAGCAGAAAGAGTCATGAAGTGTTACTTGAACTGAACAGCTTGAATTCTAGAAACGCGTTTTGACAGTACACTGTCTCCAAAACTGTGCCTCCGAAGTATTCTCTACCTCGGAACCCGAGTCCCCGAAGTATTCTCAACCTCGGAGCCCAAGTCTCCGAAGTTTACCATACCTCGGCAGCAAAGTCCTTGAAATATACTATACCTCGGCAGCAAACCCTACTGAAAGAGATATGAAATATTACATGAAAAAGTACATTCTATGTTTTATAAAGGTATATAATTACATTCATGATACAAATTATTATGTACTTTATGATATGATTTTTATTCTAACCATTGTTGTACAAATACACATAATTTATTACCTAATTTATCGTGTGTGTTTTACATGATAAGATTTTACAATAAAAAAAGAAAACCAAACGAAAATCTAAACCGGGATCGAACTGCCGTCCTGCGAATTCGGAATTTAAGCAGTGACGCTAGCCACGACACTTTTTGAAGCATAGCGTACTTGAATAGTTTTAGCTTCATGAGTTCCAACGACTTAGAAGAAACTGTGAATCAATCGCAATCATATCAAAACTTATGAACCTAAGACTTCGTTATATTATAATGATTATGAAGTACCGTAGCTCAGTGCGTCACTACTCTCGAACTCGACAAACGGCGGATTGATACCGGTTCAGATGTTTCTTTTTTTTTCTTCTTCTAGCGTTCATCTAGCGGTAAATCTGATGATGTAAAACGACACACAATAAATTAGGTGATAAATTATTTTTATTTGTACAACATAATGGTTAGAACAAAAATCATATAATACAGTACATAATAACTTATATGATAATTCGAATCATGAATCTAATCATAACTTTATAAAATTTATTATGTACTGTTCCATATAATATTTTACATCTTTTTTAGTAGGAAAGGTCTTGAAGTATACTATACTTCGGAAACCGAGTCTCCGAAGTATACAATTCCTCGGCAACAAAGTTCTTGAAAAATACTATGCTTCGGGAATCGAGACCCCAAAGTATACTGTACCTCGGAAACCGAGTCCCCGAAGTATACCAACCTCGGAAACCAAGTCCTGGAAGCATACTATACCTCGGCAACTAGGGCTTCAAACGTCTTCGCCAGATTCGTGCGGTCACCTATCCTATCCCGACCTAGTTCGACCTGATTTTTAGTTTTTTCGATTAAAAATAACCGAACAAAATGAAAGTTGAGTAGGTACAACACACCGTGAATTCGTTGAATCATATAATCTAATATCAAACAGTGATTAAAAGTAAAAATAAAAATAAAAATAAAAAAATGAATGAAGTGATAATAAAATGCGATAGAATCGAAAAAGCCGAGGGGTGAACCTCCCCGAACAATGGCATACATTAGACTTCAAGACATTACACGGAACTCCATGGGATTTCGAGGGACTCCAGGGACTTCACGGGACGTCAGAGACTTCACGGAACTCCTTGGGATTTCGAGGGACTCCAGGGACTTCACGGGACTTCATAGACAAACCTCTGATATAAACACTCTGCTCTAAATTGTAGAATGGATATGGGAGAATTGTCAATAAAGTTTCATACCGAATTTATTCTTTTCATTATTAATGACTTCATTCGTAGCATAAATACAATCATTCCTGAATATTGCAGTAATATCAGTTGTGATATTTCGAGTAAATTCATAATAATTGTGTCGTCGGCGCTCATTTACAACACGAAATGTATTCTCGGATCGGAATTATCAAGTCAATGTAAGGCCAGGGATTGTGGTGTTAATTCAATTTTGAATCTGTTGTATATTTTGAGGACCGCGAAACGATTGGCTATTTGTGATTCTCAATTTTGAATTTGAATCGGACCAGGCGGAACAACTCAATTAATTATTAGTACCCACCAAGGAGAGAATTCTTCCTCTGTTTGAGCGTGCAAACCTTGGTGTTACCTAAAAAAACGTATAGAAAAATCAAAAATCCTTGAAAAAATCCTTGGTGGGTACTAATAATTAATGGATTGGTTTGCATAGTCCGATAAATTCAAAATTGAGAATGTGAAGATAGCGAACGATAGAGTCCACCCAAACAAACATCTGACAGTTGGGGCAATGACATGTCAAGTATACAATAATACAAGTTTCAAGTAAAGATTACTTGAGCCCCTCGGTGGTCTAATTAGACAAGGCGTCGCAGTACAAATGCGAAGGTACCGTTTCGAACCCGGTTCGAAGGAATTTTGACTCGAAGAATCAAAATTTGTGAGCAAGAGACTACAGCTAAGCAGTTATCCTAGCAATCAACGACTCAAGAGTAACATTTCAGGTTGCACCAGAAAGCCAGGCGTAATGATACCGTGGACGTAGCTCTGGTCCCATTCTGAACACAATGCAACAATTTCTAATTCTACTGCTTAAAATTCGATGCGATACAATTCAACGAGTGCAAAATCCACTGAGAGGCTGTGGCCGAGGGGCACACGACCCAATCCAACCTACAGGTCCACGGACCCTGTACCGACGGACAAGGTGAAATAATCGATGACGTTACAAAGTTACCAAAGATAATTTTCTCAAGCAAGCCTGCCGACGAGTGTAATTCATACGTCCAGTCAGGGGGCTGGTTAGACAACCATGTTCAACGTGAAGATTATGTCAGTAGTTCCTGAATAATTATCTTTGTGTGATATACACATTTCTGAATACCGATTCAGTCGTTTCAGCTCCGTGACGTGAGTCCCTATAGCCAACGTCGTACGCAATTATTCAGATTCGTTGGACACTCGTTGGAACACAGTAGAAAGATAACTTATGAAGCTAGACAGTATCGAATGCATGGGTTCGAATCACAGCGTGGCAGAGAATGCATAGAGTGATACTTGACCGGAACAGAAGACAATTCGAGAATGTGTCTTCACAGAACGCTGTTTTTGGGATGATGTCCTCAAAGTATACTTTACTCCAGAACAGTGTCTCCGAAGTATCCTATACCCTGCCAACAGAGTCTTCGGAATATACTATACTCGACAAACTGTGACCCCAAAATGAACTTTGTATAGGATGAGAGTCAAACGATACGGCATTTCGGGTTTGACACCTGACTATAGAATAATTAAGGAACTCAGTTGAATGTGGATGGGTGCATGTACTTCGAAGTAGACTTTATCGCGCTGTTATGGGAAATCGGAACGAAGTTCCATTTTTTCACCAAACAATCGCATTCTTCGAGGTTTAACCTCTAAATCTAGTCGTATGCCTTGAAAGTCTTAATTTCAGTACACAGGTTCTGTGGAAAAGTGTCATTCTATAATCTGTCGGGGGTATAGAGTCATTTTAACGGCTATTCGATCTGTATGTCCTACAGCGGTCAATCGCAGAATAGATCATTTTCGCAAGGCGGTAGGTGACGAATTTGGGTTCGCCTTGGATATTTCAAAACTGCTGTCAGGAGATGCATTTGTCCTGAGCATGTGGACCCATTATTGTGTATTTCGATCAAACAGAATGCATGGGTTGGAATCACAACGTGGCAGAGAATGCATAGAGTGATACTTGACCGGAACAGAAGACAATTCGAGAATGTGTCTTCACAGAACGCTGTTTTTGGGATGATGTCCTCAAAGTATACTTTACTCCAGAACAGTGTCTCCGAAGTATCCTATACCCTGCCAACAGAGTCTTCGGAATATACTATACTCGACAAACTGTGACCCCAAAATGAACTTTGTATAGGATGAGAGTCAAACGATACGGCATTTCGGGTTTGACACCTGACTATAGAATAATTAAGGAACTCAGTTGAATGTGGATGGGGGCATGTACTTTGAAGTAGACTTTATCGCGCTGTTATGAGAAATCGAAACGAAGTTCCATTTTTTCACCAAACAATCGCATTTTTCGAGGTTTAACCTCTAAATCTAGTCGTATGCCTTGAAAGTCTTATTTTCAGTACACAGGTTCTGTGGAAAAGTGTCATTCTAGAATCTGTCCGGGGTATAGAGTCATTTGAACGGCTATTCGATCTGTATGTCCTACAGCGGTCAATCGCAGAATAGATCATTTTATATATTTTTTTTATTTATATATTTTTTATATATTTTATTTATATTTTTTTTATTTATATTTATTTTATATTGATTTTAAATCAATCTGACCGTGATAAAATTCCGAAAAAATTTGAGGTAGGAACGCACGATGCCGTGTTCAACATCCCGAAGCCACTTGGCCATCGTCCTACCCGTTCGAGAGTTATAGCTGTTTGCGTTATTACACGGAATCTGACCGTGATAAAATTCCGAAAAAATTTGAGGTAGGAACGCACGATGCCGTGTTCAACATCCCGAAGCCACTTGGCCATCGTCCTACCCGTTCGAGAGTTATAGCTGTTTGCGATATTACACGGAATCTGACCGTGATAAAATTCCGAAAAAATTTGAGGTAGGAACGCACGATGCCGTGTTCAACATCCCGAAGCCACTTGGCCATCGTCCTACCCGTTCGAGAGTTATAGCTGTTTGCGTTATTACACGGAATCTGACCGTGATAAAATTCCGAAAAAATTTGAGGTAGGAACGCACGATGCCGTGTTCAACATCCCGAAGCCACTTGGCCATCGTCCCACCCGTTCGAGAGTTATAGCTATTTGCGTTATTACACGGAATCTGACCGTGATAAAATTCCGAAAAAATTTGAGGTAGCAACGCACGATGCCGTGTTCAACATCCCGAAGCCACTTGGCCATCGTCCTACCCGTTCGAGAGTTATAGCTGTTTGCGTTATTACACGGAATCTGACCGTGATAAAATTCCGAAAAAATTTGAGGTAGGAACGCACGATGCCGTGTTCAACATCCCGAAGCCACTTGGCCATCGTCCTACCCGTTCGAGAGTTATAGCTGTTTGCGTTATTACACGGAATCTGACCGTGATAAAATTCCGAAAAAATTTGAGGTAGGAACGCACGATGCCGTGTTCAACATCCCGAAGCCACTTGGCCATCGTCCCACCCGTTCGAGAGTTATAGCTGTTTGCGTTATTACACGGAATCTGACCGTGATAAAATTCCGAAAAAATTTGAGGTAGGAACGCACGATGCCGTGTTCAACATCCCGAAGCCACTTGGCCATCGTCCCACCCGTTCGAGAGTTATAGCTATTTGCGTTATTACACGGAATCTGACCGTGATAAAATTCCGAAAAAATTTGAGGTAGCAACGCACGATGCCGTGTTCAACATCCCGAAGCCACTTGGCCATCGTCCTACCCGTTCGAGAGTTATAGCTGTTTGCGTTATTACACGGAATCTGACCGTGATAAACTTCCGAAAAAATTTGAGGTAGGAACGCACGATGCCGTGTTCAACATCCCGAAGCCACTTGGCCATCGTCCTACCTGTTCGAGAGTTATAGCTGTTTGCGATATTACACGGAATCTGACCGTGATAAAATTCCGAAAAATTTGAGGTAGGAACGCACGATGCCGTGTTCAACATCCCAAGCCACTGGCCATCGTCCTACCGTTCGAGAGTTATAGCTGTTTGCGTTATTACACGGAATCTGACCGTGATAAAATTCCGAAAAAATTTGAGGTAGGAACGCACGATGCCGTGTTCAACATCCCGAAGCCACTTGGCCATCGTCCTACCCGTTCGAGAGTTATAGCTGTTTGCGTTATTACACGGAATCTGACCGTGATAAAATTCCGAAAAAAATTGAGGTAGGAACGCACGATGCCGTGTTCAACATCCCGAAGCCACTTGGCCATCGTCCTACCCGTTCGAGAGTTATAGCTGTTTGCGATATTACACGGAATCTGACCGTGATAAAATTCCGAAAAAATTTGAGGTAGGAACGCACGATGCCGTGTTCAACATCC